>JAMPIV010018648.1:0-18450 GCA_024509875.1 Oreohelix idahoensis
TGCTAAATTACATGTCATCTTCATCTGTGGTCAGCAACCCGAGTTGCACGATAATACGTCTCTCGTTTCGTCTTAGCGACAAAGTTCAACAAACAAGGTTATGTGTTTTACCTTGGTTTAGAAAACACATACAGGCGAATAACGCACGCCATTCTTAGGCGTTAATAATGGATATAGGAGAATCTCTGATAATGCCATTATACAGAGACACCATCTCCTTCCAAGAATAGATCACAAATCACTCTTTAAACTTTCTAAATAACCAGCCCTAGACACGACGACATGGCAGCCTTCCTCTTCTCTCTCCAGAACCGCTGCGCATGCCTAACAACGCCTTTCACCCCCAGAGTTCAGCTCACAAAATAGTCCGACATAGAAATACAAAGATACAAAGATATAAGAGCCAATCACCTTAATTAGTCAAGGAATACATATAAATTCAGGTCATAAACATTTTAAACAAGACCAATCTGTTTCTGGCCATACCTGACGCAAAAAATGACATAAACAATATTTATACGCCAGATTGACCCACAAGAAAATATAACCCATGTAATCGAATCTAACATCGACCGATCCGGGTTCTGTCCCCTTACTCTCAGAATCATAGATTCTCAATTAAATACCTTTCCTCAGACAAATAGCTGTAACTTTACATTTGTATGCCTACGTACCGTAATCTGTGCGTCGCAGACTAATATGTGCGCAACAGACTACCACACCCGCGGGAAAAAAATGAAAAGCATTTTTTTTCATCTGCGAGCAACATACAACAGGCTCACAACGCACCAATAATGCACAGATGACAAATATCAGCAATTTATAATGCCAAATTAAGACAAAGTAGAAGTATAGCTCGACAGGTGAGAACATAACTCAACATCTCAGAGAAAGTATTTCTCTAAGTATAAATCTTTCCAGGGAGGTGTCACAAACGCATACTACAATACTGGCAATGACATAATGTATACAATAATTTCAATCACAATTTCATATTAAGTACTATAAGTTCATAATTGACAGAAAGAAAAAAATCATCAAAAGAGTAGCGGTGAATATACATTAATAAACCGCTAAGTGTTTATACAATCACTATATCATATATCACAAGTGTATACATATTTAGATATAGAGAAAAGAACTGTTGTATAGTTAGACACATTAAAAAGTCCAAGTTTTAATAGTTAGGTGGAATCATGTGGGCATCTAGACAGAATGTCTGCCATCACATTTTCTGACACACGGATAGCTCGCACCGAGAAATGAAAAGGTTGAAGAGCAATGGCGTATCGAGTTGATCTCGAGCTCTTCAAGTTTTTACACTGAATAGCCGTAAGAGCTTTCTGGTCAGTTTCCACTATGAAACGCGCACCAAGAAGGAATCTTTGAAGTTTGAGAATAGACCAAACCATCGCCAAAAGTTCACGGTCTAAAACCGAGTAATTCCTTTCTGCCGCATTAAGTTTTCGTGAGATATACATTACAGGATGCGGAGTTTCAGAGTACTCTTGCATTAGTGCCGCTCCAATCCCAGTGGATGAAGCGTCACTACGAAGAACAAATGTCTTATCTGTAGTAGGTAACACTAAAATAGGTGGTGTTGAAAACACAATTTTAATCTTATCCAAAGAGGATTGGCATTCCTGAGACCAGTGAACCATATTAGGAGACCCTTTCTTTAGTAACGAAGAAAGCGGTGCCATGATAGAGGATAGATTCGGAATGAATCGTCCATACAATTGTATAAGACCTAATAGACTTCTCACTTGCTTTTTAGTCTTAAGAATAGAGATGTTAAGTATTTTACTGGTATTATGGTCCTCTGTCTTTAGGAAACCATGACCGACACGGTGACCTAGGAAAGAAATTTCGCTAAAACCAATACATGCTTTAGAGGGTTTCGCTGTCAACTTATGCTCGCGTAAGGTAGACAATAATTCACCTAATGCCAAATAGTGATCTTCCCAAGTATCACTGAAAAGATAGATGTCGTCTAAGTACGCAATGACATCTGAACGATGAGATAAGATTTGACGCATCATGCGTACGAATGTAGCCGGGGCGTTCATAAGGCCGAAAGGCATGAAATTCCATTGACACAAATCCCTAGGTGTAGAAAAAGCAGTAAGCGGTTTGGCTCGTTCACTTAATGGGACTTGCCAATATCCTATTGACAAATCAAGTGTAGTGAAGAAATGAGATTTAGAAAGCCTAGTAAGTAGCTCTTCTAGTAAAGGCATAGGTTCAGCATCGAACTTCGTCACCTGATTCAATTTGCGATAATCAACGCAAAGACGTATGTTATTGTCTTTTTTCCGAACAATAACCATCGACGAAGAATATGCCGAACTGGATGGTTCGACTATTTTTAATTCTATCATCTCATCCAATTCTTTCTCGACCTGTGTCTGAAAATGTATAGGTATAGGATATGGTCTGACCCTAATAGGATTATGGTCAGTTAGAATAATGTCATGTTCAATGACATTGGTGTGTCCAGGAATGTCACTAAGGACATCCTGAAATGTTTGTAACATAGAAGAAACTTGTCGCTGTTCCTCCAGAGATAAATTAGGAGAAACAGTAACGTTTCTCCATGATTCACTAGAATGGAGTGGAATCACTGGAAGAGGGAGATTTACATCCGAGAAACTTGTTTCTTCATCCTGTATTACTGACAAGGATGAATAATGACCATGTGGTACTGGGGAATCGTCCGTTGCCTGAAAAATAGGCAATAAATACTCAGGACGTTAATGGAATTCCGTAAGCATATTGATGTGGAAGGTTTTATGCTTTCCATCAATATCGACAATGTAGTCAACATCGGAAATTTTCGAGATTATATCGAACGGACCTTTCCATGAGATAAGAAGTCTGTTTTCCCTACAAGGTAGCAAAACATATGCTTTGTCCCCAGGACAAAGTTGTCGTAAGGTTCTTTTCTTATCGGCAAATTGCCTTGCCTTCTGTTTGGCAAATTCAGAAGAAGAAGTTGCTAATTTGCATGCTTCGATAATCTTATGTCTAAGCGCGATGACATATTCGTAAGAAGATTTTGTGTCATCATCAATATTATCAGCGGTTATAAAATCATGAAGCAAAGACATAGGGCCGCGCGGTCGCGCGCCGAAGACAAGTTCAAAGGGAGAAAATCATGTATGTTCATTGGGGACCTCTCCATACGCAAAGAGGGCCGCGGGCAAAACCCTATCCCAATCTTGAGGATGATCCTCAGTTATCTTCCCTAGTAAGTTTTTGAGTGTTCTGTTCAGACGTTCCACCATCCCATTAGACATAGGATGATAGATACTACTCAATGATCTATCTATCTTCAGAGTAGACATTACTTGAAACATGGTATCCGATATCAATTGGGTGCTATGATCTGATAATATTTCTCTGGGGAATCCCAGACGAGAAAATATTAGCCAAAGAGCGTCTGCAATATCGGCAGTGGAAATGCTCTTCAGAGGTATAGCCTCTGGCCAACGTGTGCACATGTCAACACACGTTAAGATAAACTGATGTCCTCTGGCAGATTTGATCTTAAACGGACCAATAATGTCTATTGCCATTTTCTGAAACGGCCTAATAGGAATATTTGCAGCCTGAATAGGTACAGCATGACGTGGACTTTTGGATTTGACTTCTTGACATACCTTACAAGATCGACAATAAATCCGTATGTCTTTGTTTACAAAAGGCCAAAATAAAGCCGCAAGAACTCTAGACTTAGTATGGGAAAGGGACCTCAAGACGCAGCAATAGAGACCGCAGTCAGCGACTCATAGCTTGTCTGCCTGCCTCAGGACCAGCGAAACAGAGCTGGTCAAGACCGCACTCCACCTCCACGTGGTGGTCCTGGAAACAGTCTGCAGCTGTGCAGGCTGGCTGAGCGAGTGTGGATCGAAATGGGAAGGCAAACCCGGTCCTAAAAAATGCCGTGCAGAAGTCTGATGTGTCGACGGAAAGGTGCAGATATCACAGCTACGTTGTAAACAGACACAACGCAACCACCGTCCTCTTCAGGGCGAACGAAGAAGAAGAAGAAGTACGGGAAAAACCCATATGTCCAGCACACTGAGAGTCATGAGCGTGCTGCAAAACTTTAACTCTCAAATTCTTGGGAACAAGAATCTGAGAATGCATTGACGTAGTAGAGTCTTGGACCATACGCACAAGTAACCCATTCTTCATTGTAATCCAAGATTTTCGATTTATATCTTTATTCGGATCACATTTTGTTGCAAGAGTGAAGAATTTCTTTAGAGTCGGATCATCTTCTTGCTGTTTTATAAATGAGTCACGAGAAATTACCAAGGGATCTACTTGGTTATGCACTTCAGTATCTTCAGTAGATGAAGTTTGAGGCATATTGAGAGCTTGTGCTCTTGTGACTACTGCATTAGCAGTTTGCATATTTTGTTCTTCCCAAGCAGCATTTTGTTGCGGAGTGCATTCTTTGACTCCGTGAATACGACCAATGATGAGATCAGCGTTCGAATTTGGCAGAAGACATGCGTACACATCTCCCGTAAAGAAAGGAGTAGCGATATTGATGATAGCAGTAAAGTACTTCTCTAAGGTGCCGCCAAATGTTACACATTTGACTACCTTGCCTGTGGCATGGGAAGGATCTACAAGTGACTGTCTAACACCAATGGTGGTGCATCCAGAATCAAATAGAATTGAGACTGGGCTATCATTTACTAGACCTTTATGTAAGACAAGAGATCCTCTTCCATCATGTGCGACTGACGCAGGAAGAGCAGGAAGAGGGTGATCACAACTCAATGTAGACACCGTAGTTGGTTCGAATAATGTTTTGCATTGAGAGCATTGAGATGCTCTCCCAAAATCAAACGCAGAACATGCCATATTATTATTAGAGTCTTTATTATCACTAGTCTGATCACAGGCTTCATGTGACTCTTGCTGTGCAGAGTTTGCCTGATAAAGTGATTTATGTCCCTTATATTGCGATTTACCTCGCTTATCATTGCCTCTCCAATTATTATTACCTCTATTGTAACCCCTATTTGGGTTTGAGTCATAGTTCTCATGGTTACAATCATTATGTTCATTATAATGAGTATCTCTGTAACTATGGTCTTGTTGTCTCCTATGGATGACTTGGATAGTTCCTATAATGACTTCCTCTGCGGAAATTCCTATAATTATGGCAACCCCTGTATCGAGGGCTGTCAACTCGTCTCCAGTTCTTCGAAGAAGAACCTTGAAATGATTAATTACCTTGATTTTGATAATTATTCGAGTTACTCTTTTTATCAAACCTGTTTTGTGGTCCTTGAAATTTGTGTGAGTAATTAGGGTTGTATGGTGTTGCTGAAGCAACTGGCATACTTTCCTTAACCTTAGCATTGCTATTAGCTACGTCCGGATGTGCAGTGACGTATTGGGTACAATATTGCTCCATTTCTTTTAGTGTCTTGGGTTTACGCTCATGTAGGAATTCAAGGAATGGTTTATTTACACTTGACATAATCTTGTCTCTGAGCAACAAGTCCATAAGGGCTTCATATGTCTTTTCTGTTTTGGACAGCTCAATCCAACGATTAAATGTAAGACGTGTCCTTGCAATGAATTCTGATATTTCTACACCTGTTTCAGGTACCATTCTCTTAAACAAAAGACGGTAACCTTCCTCTGTTAATTGATATTTTTTTAATAAGGCTGCTCTGATAACATCATAATTATCCTGGTCAGCCTCTTCTACCAAGCTTAAACTAGTCAGAGTGTCACCTTTCAGTATCTCTGATAACTGACTAGCATATTGTGATCTATCCACATTATGATTTCTACAAGAACGTTCAAACCTATCTAGCCAAACTCTTCAATCGTCACTGGATGGATTAAATGCTGGTAGCTTGATCTTGTAAATAAAAGGTTTACCACTACCACCAGATGACTGATTAACATTACCCATGTTTGTCAATTTCAAATTTTCTAACTCAAATGCTAGAAGTTTTTCCTTGTGTTCATGTTCCATCTTTATTTTTCTCTCCTCGGCTTCAGCTTCTCTTTGTAATCTTTTTTCTTCAGCTTCTCTATCTAATCTCTTTTGTTCAGCTTCTCTATTTTGTTTTTCCATTTCCATTTGGAATCTCGTTTCGTCCACCTGCATCTGCAATTTCTTTTGTTCAAATTCTAATTCCAATCTTCTATCCTCAGCTTTATGTGCTTCTTCATATTGACTGGTAGCATACTCCTCCAACTTATCACCCGTCTTACCCAGGGATTTCCCTTGCTCAATAAAGTAGTCTAAAGTCGACATAATGTCTAACAATATGTGACTAGTTATCTGAAAAAGTCAATGAAATTTATTCCAAAGTAAATGAGAGCACGTTTTCATAAACTTGAATAATAAGCTCCCTATATCCCAATCTCTGTGGGAGACAAGCCTTTAATAAGGTCTTGTAAACTCACTTGTATAATAATAATAATAATAGTAATAAACTACAAGTTTATTCTATACCACAAGTGTATGATCAAGTATACCTTATAGCATATGTCAACCAACAACATAAACAAAGGACAATCAAGAAAGACAATACGAAAACATTCGCAGAAATCAAATAAGTTAAATAGAAAAACAGAAGAAAATAATCACAGAACCTGTGATGACAACCGCGAAGAAATAAACAACACAAATGACGTCACAGTGTATAAATATCAAGTTGTATAGAACTAAATGACAGGAAAGATGAGACCTACAAATACAAACAAATCAAAACAAAACTAAAGAACAAAAATATTACAAAAACAACGTCGTCACAGCTAACAAAAAATAGCAACAAATTGTCGCTAGCAAATTTTCAATTAAGAAAATTCGCACCTACTGAACGCTATTACAAGACCTCTATTACGTGGTATCTCTTATAATAATCGCCTTACCCAACCTCCCACGGACCTATACACAACACTAATATGCAACATGTAAACACTTAAACATAAATACATATATGTCATATAATGTAATGTGTGTGTTGAAAAGGAGGTTCAGTTGTTATCACACAATAATATTATAATTTACTAATAAACTGCCACTTTAATAAATAATTAATTATAGTATAAACTATTACAATGTTCAATTTTTTTTTAGCAACACATGAGAAGATCCACCGATGGAATATATGCACTTTTCGCTAACACAGTTACTTCTCCAATAAATCTTCTGTGAAAACTGTCTGCTCTGTTACAAATGTCAACAAGCGCTGACCTAGTTCAGTGTTATGTTTGACAGGTCAAGCTGACATCGATGTAGTGTTGTATCAGCGTCCCGAAACAATCGGTAGTTGACTTCCTCTCTTCAATGTCTGTGTAGTTTAGACCCCAAGAATCTGGCCTACCAAATAATGTTGCGTGATTTTTTCCTTTTTACAGTTTCTGTGGCGTTCGTTCCAAGCGCTAACCACTATCAGGTTGTCGATACTGTGTGACCGCTTGACCTTTCACGCTAGCTTTGTCCCTCCTACTTCACGATAAGCATTTATATGTGCTAGAAAATGCTACATGTAAGAATGACAAACCTTAAAAGCAAATAAGACGTTTTTACACAAAACGCAGCATTCATTCAAAGTTCAGTTGCCGTTACTGCTCTGACAGGGTAAACGTAGGTCAGTCCTAGATAATAATGAATGGGTTTTATAAGCGCGAAAGTGGGAAATGAATGTATGTGTGAATTGGGTTTTTTTTTAATCCTATTGTTAAGTTGGAAAAGATCACACATGTGAAAATAAATTCGAAATAACAGAATGTCGTGTGCAAAAAGGTCGAAAAGCTGAGAAGAGGAGTGCAAATGTTAACTATTGTGTCGTGTGGAAAAAAGGACGGGTCGTGTGAAAAAAGGCGGGAAAAAAGAAGAAATAGTATAAATAGAAGAGCTGTGGGCGATAGGTAGCGATTTCAGGACTTATGATTCCAAGGATACCATGATTTTAGACTAGAGGATTTTTACAGATAGCGTTAGTTGAACTTCGTCTTTGAGGATACCAAGACAAGTTTTTTGAGTAAACAAATCAGTAAATTATTCTTGTGGATATACATATATTATTCTATATGGATGTACCTATATTATTCAGTTGGATTACATATTTTTTCATAACGGATAACCAATCATCATTGTGAAATTTACAGTGTTTGTCTAATTACATCAATAAACTCTAATTGAATTTTTCTACATTGCTGTTTGTGGAACTTTACAATAATTTCTTGTGGATATACGTTGTTGTGCTGAAACTGTTTTGCTTATCACCAAACTCAAAGGGAAGAACATTCCTGGGTTGAAAAAAAATAACAAAAGGTGAAGTATTAATATCTCTGGCGGAACGCCAGTTAGCAATTGAACCAACAAAACATATGAAGGATAAATTCTGACTACGTAAAATTAATATAACTACTAGTGCCGCATTCAACTGACGCGGTCACATATCTTCTAATTGATGCCGTAACCAGCTCGGTTACAACTGCTCGTCCAGTCACACTGTTGGTTAAATAGGTCAGGCCACCGAAGGTTGGGGCCCTGACACGGTGTACTGTTAGATGCGTGTGGCTTGAATGAATGTGTGAGTGTAGACATCAATTAATGAGGACGCGAATGGATGATAGTTCTACGAGTACACAGGACACTCACTCCATTCATATGCATGGTAGTCAATAACTGCTAAAACCACTGTAAGATTTTTCAGACATTTAATCGGACGCATACACTGACACATAGCAGGTACAGTCATTAGAACACGTTGGCACAACAATCATCATATACTTGAAAAATGGGTGACAATATCAGATGTATAGTTATGTGGTACATCAATATATAAGAACGATAGAAGGGAAACACTCAATCTCCTGGTTGTCTATCGTCTCAGGTTCTAACTGACTAATCGCGTCAGTTAAGATGGATACATACAACATCAACAATAATGGTTCACTGACCGAACCTTCTCCTGGCTAAGATTCTTAAACCGAAAATTCATCCAATGGTTATGACGACCATGTTAAACCACAGTAATGGGTTTGTATATTATCTAGCTCCCTGTACCATCATTAGGTAGTAAGACATTTTCTGTTCTCCGATGATAGTCTTACAATGGCGGGAATCAAAAATGGCTCCTCCTCCGTGAGCTTCGCTAACCTGGGGTGGAGAAGTATGAAGCAGGATTACTTCGATATATAATCATAAATGTCCTCATTGCTTCTATCTATTTCTGCTATCAATAAGCTGGTTACTGGAGTAATCTGGTGCTGCTAAATTACATGTCATCTTCATCTGTGGTCAGCAACCCGAGATGCACGATAATACGTCTCTCGTTTCGTCTTAACGACAAAGTTCAACCACATGAACAGCCCTTCTAATTGCGTGTGAAGCACAATCTACAGTAAAATCTTCATCTGCTACCACGACAAAGAATTTACTGTCGGTAGGATTAACGCAATCTCGCCCCCACCCCTCTATTCTAAATAGCGCTTCTGTCGTGGACCAGACGACATCACCCGAAGGTCAGCTTCTCACCATGATCGAAAATTGTAGCGACCTCGAAGCACAGGTCCAATATCAAAACATACATATGCGATTCTCATTAGATAGCTCCCGTATCACCCACTCGAGCATGAACCGTGAGCGGCCGTCAAGAAAAGCGAGAAAAACGAGGCTCAATCGGCACAGTTTAGATCACTCTAGCTAGGGTGGCACCAGACCAGCATGATCAGAACCGTTGCGTCCGAAGACGATTCGAACATTGCAAAGCAAAAGTCATAAGGACGCCATACTTAACTAACGCCTTATTACAAATTAAATACAAATAAGGGGGGGGGGAAACTTTATAACAGGGTGCAAGGAACAACCTACCCCATTTCAAAGTAAACGCATTGCCTAACAACCCGCGGCGACAAGGATGTAATCGTAAGCGATGCCACTAACATCGCACAAACGAGTCTAGTCGCAAAATACTCAACTAGTGTTTTTCTACTTTGATACTAGAACATAACTCGCAAGGAACATAAGGAGGTCTAGGCCCCTATTTCTACAATTAAATACCGTTCATCACACTCCAATGAGACAAATATCACTATAGCTAGTACCAAATCGTTTAAAAAACATATACTCCGTGCTCTCACCGTAATCTAATAACCCAAATCGCGTCGCGCGTTCTAACTAGAATTATAGATGGAGCGCAAACGAGACAGCGCCCTTTTAACAGAACTAAAATTATAGATTTCTCTCCATAGACAGTGAGTGCCAAGTTGGGAGCGGTAGCTAATTACGATCGCTTTTCACTATGTTATCGTGAATATATTCCTGCCTTTTAACCGAATACAATCCCTGGTTCTCCAATGACATCTAGTCCTTGTCATTCTTATTGAAGCATCACCGTTATTGAGTGCTCTGATCCAGGAGCTCCCTTTATATCGGCTATCTGTTACCATCGTCAGGATATTTTGCAGCGTTTTTAACTGGTCTGTCAGGTTCTTGACCAAATAGCAAAGCCTGCATGTTAGGCGTGCGATACACACAAGTCAGACTACACAAAGTGGCATGCAGACAGGTTACAGTAGGTTTGTTTTTTTTGCAAAAAGCTGTTTATGTGATACTAATGAGAGCTACCCACCAAGAGTGAGCGATACACTAGGAGCTGTACACCCAGTTCAGCAGAATGTCAAGGACGTTACTAAGTGGATACAAGTCGAGTCTGTATAACGGATTAACACAGTCTATTACTGCGAATTATACTGGAGAAACGTAGTAGATTTGTTGGGTGTGGCCAATTCTTGCGCGGGAAGATGTAGGGAAATCACCCAACGAAGCATACACAATAAGAACGGCGACATTGCCATCCTCCTGTCTACCAAACGAAGCAATTGTAAGGCGCGAAACGTCTAAGGACTGTTGGTCGTCTACACATATCATTGAGATGAACATCTGATCAGGTCATCTGTTCGAGAACAGGGCGCTTACCCAGCTACGCACATGTACCATCTACGTTTTACTAACTATGTCAAGGGATGAAATGATCGTACCGTTGGAGACACGGAAAAGTAAAATGGATTGGGGGGGGACGGAAAAAGTGCCAAACCCCTATAACTGAAGTAAAGAAGGAAAATCCCCTACTTAGGCATGAACGGACAGGAGTAGAGCGTGGGAAGCATTTGTACCACAGGTACTCGTCGATTTATGTTTCCGGTACACCAGAAGGTAGAGTTGTTAGTATGGGCGCCCTCGAACAGATAAAATTGAGTATGTGGTTGTTAATGGTTGTTGTACAAGGGTGTTGGTTGGACAAACAATTGATTTGGGGGTGGATTTGTAAGATTCTATGCCGCTGGTTAGTTATGAGAGTTATGTTATTCATAGATATCCCATAGATAGTTTATGGGAAACGTACAGTATAGAGTTACTTCAGTTATGTTTATGTTACAAAGGACCAAGGAATTGAACGTGAATTAACCATCCGATGTACGTGTTACCTAGTATTCTATGTGGAGGGTGTAGGGGTTTCGTTGTGTGTAGTGAGTTATTTGTGGGCACCTAAAAACAATCGTATGGACTGTGGTTAAGTTTTTTGAATTTGTGTTGGGCTTTATGGTTTGAACAATATACATTTAATGTAGAATAAGATCCCCTTAAGGGGGTACATTGGTCCAAACTCAGTGATTGTGCGATGTAGTTGTAGTATACGTCCCTTTTTGTTTTGTATTCCCCCCTTGTAACCCCACTGGTGAACACCCCAACCCCCCAACTGTCACACGCGCGTAATAGTGCTAGTTTTTACAAGTCAAGGGCCAGTGTTCAATTTCTGCTGCGAAACAAGGCATTGATTATCAATTATAACGGTGGTGTGTATTGGCGCTTTATGTTCGTCAATCCCCTGGGCAGGAAAGGGTCTTTCTTTGAATGGGGCAGCACCGAACCTGCCACTGGTACTCTCTCTGTTCATCGATCGAGGCCCGCTTATTATAGGCTATCCCGGGTAGTGAGTACGGCGAGATATGTGCTATATATATTGTCATGTCAGTGGCCCACCTAACGTTAGTATAGGATGTGTGTTATTTGGATTACGATATTTAAGTCAATGTATTATAATACTATTAAGTAGCATGAATGTTGGCTCTAATTGTAGTGAGATGGAATATTATATGGCCTCACTTGATGGAATTAAATGGTTCAACTGTACTAGCGATTCTCTAAGTTATGCGTTCTATTTATACACCTTGCGCATTAGTCTGTATGACACTGCGATTACTTTTATCTCATGCACCCAGTCACGAAGAAAGAGGTGGACTATTAATTTTGAAGAAGTCTTGGGCACTTGGGTTTAGAGTCACTGAGTGTACAAGAAGTTATCGGAGTGTGACCTTAATAACCTATTGTATGTGTGCTTAAACATACTACGGAATGTCTGGGTGCGGATTTGGTAATGTCAAGTAGCCACCGTTCTCAGCTTATGATGTATCCTTGTTCCGATGGAACAAGGCGGCGGTTTGCTTTAGATACAGCTGTAAAATCGTCATGCAATTTGTGACTAGAGTTCGCTTATGTTTAACAAGTTTAGGGTGTCAGTGGGCACACTAAAAATATCAACCGTAACACTATATTTGGCCACGCGTAAATCCGGTGTGCAAGTTACGAAGCCAGTGGGACAGTGGTTCATGCACCACATTAGCCTGTGTGATTTGCCTGGTCTCTAATATTGATCTTTACTTTGAAGTGCACCCTAAGAACCGTATGTAGCGAAGTACTGTTAAAGTGGCTAGATATGGGTACGTCCGGTAATAGTGAGTGCTTGTTAACATTTCCTTGAGTTAACAAGATATCTAAGCGGATATGAGGTAAAACAAGTGGACAGAAGTTAGGATCATTAAATATACATAGAATAAGAGACTGGGCTTGGTAGGATATGGGCAGGGCGCTGCATTGTCTAATAGTAGACAGTTGTGGAGAGCGAATACGAACCACCGACACACAATTTTTCCACAACGCGAAGGGGCGTCCACCATATATTCTGACCCTTAGTTTGAGGCGAGTGGAGCACTAGAAGTGGCCCGGGCCCCCCCCCCCCCCTTTCCCTCGTTTGAAGGAGCGTGGACGTTTTGTTGTGGCTGCCGTTAAACGCTTTTCTTCTTTTGGTTGGGTTATAGTTCCGACTAACAATGTGCTAGTTGAGCCTCTCTCAGCCTAGAGCAGCCCTAAAGGCGGCTAGGACACGACGGCTCGACGAGAAAGATCCAGTTAGGAAGGATTTACAATTTTAATCCGTCCAATACCACAGTGACCCAATGGGCCTGCGTAATCGGATATTAAGCTGATAAAAAAACATAACTTTCTTCCACACTGTTCTTTCTTTCGTATAAAGCTTCTAGGACATTAACATTTCCACGGTGTTGTTATTCAATATTAACATTTACTTCATACATACTAACGTACATTAAAAATGCTGGTGAAAATTGCCAATGCCTTCTGTAGGAAGACATTTACAAGTATTCTTGCGAATTAAAATGATCGGTACCTGAAAAACTGCTAGATTTATAAACGTCCAAATGAAAAAATAAATCTTGTACTGTTTTGATAATAACATGAGAAGTTTTTGTTTGATGCAGGTCTTTTGTGTTCTTGGGTAACGTGTTTTAAAAAAAATAGCTTGGTAAATGTCTACGGTTTTTTCCGTGTGTGAGGCCAAAAGATACTTTTGCAAAGCTTTCTCTTGAGTAATGACTGGTTGTTGCACGTGTAGTAAATATGATCCTCATGTTTCTTGTATGTGTGTTTTACACAGGCTGGCATTGTGAAATCTGCTTGGATCTGTGAGCTTGTCGTTTCTGTTTGTGGATGTCATGTTGTATATAAAAGTCCTAAACGGTCACCACTCTTTGCCTTGGCAGTGATGTGTGAGGGTTTTTGTGTAAGTTGGTGAAAGTGTCAGCGTAAATTTGTCCTTGAAGTATTTATGTCCTCTTTTAAATCTGAGATGTAGTGGGGGGGGGGGGGGGGGGCTTGTAATTTAACCCTAAGTGTTTGTAGATTGCATTTGTATATTTTTTGAAATGAATTGAGTTTTCTACTTGGTCCATGTGTGAATGGCTTGTATGCATGACTTTGTAAAATGGATGGTAGTGGGCCTAAAATGGTGCGGCCATTGAGTTTGTTAGTGGTCTCAGTCTGGTGGAGTCTGAGCCCCATGTAAATAGTGTTGCTAGCGCGTGTTGGTCTGGGTGTTTGATGATGCTCCCTACGTGTTTGATTCTAAGGTTGCTTGGAATGCTTTTTGATTCTGTTTGTTTAACTGTATGAGTGCAAAATCCTCCTGTTTTCTTTTCTTGTATGAGTGTCTTATGTTTTTTATGCTGTAGATTGTGTGACTAAAATTAATCTTTGATCGTGTTTTTTGGTTTATGTCTGTAATGGTCTGTTTCGGGGGTCAAAAAACTGTGGCTACGTATTAATCTATTTTGGGAATGACATAAGTTGTTTGCAAATCGTTGCTTCGTCCAAAAATTGTTGTGGTTTTGATTTTGAAATCTATGTAGCATATGTCATTTTAGCCCATGTCTGTCATTTGTGATGCCCTAGGTTCTGCCATGGGTCTTTGTGTGAGGCGGCTTGGGTGTGAAGGAATAGTTATGCCAATGATATTTTGATGTTTTTGTTGGTACAAGCCCAAATGGGAAAGTCTGTTTCTGTTTTTGTTTTTTCCATTTTCCTAGCGCCCATGATAGTTTGATTTTCTGTACGTTGACTTTAGCTCCGCTACCTTTACTAAAGTGACTGTGAATGTGTTTAGAATTGTTTGCAATAGGGGACTTGTCGTTTGGTGGGAAAAACGGGTGGTGTCGTCTGCGTAAGCAATCAACTAATTTTGCTCGGCCTTTCCCTGGTATATAAAGGTGCCCTTAATAGAGCTGTCCTTTCTAATTTTTTCCAGCATGGGTTCATAGTGCTAGAACGTAGAGTAGGGGCGAGGAGAGGACACCCCTGCCTTAACGGATTCGCGTTTAGGCCTGAATGTGTTTGGTAAAAGTTGTGATTTCACCAAAACCATGCTTTCGGGCTGTCGTGTAAAGGATTTCAATCCATTTCCCTAAAGTTTCCACCTATGTTTGCAATGTTGTAGTGTTTTGTGAATTGTGATGAGTGTGTATTCGATCAAAAGCTTTCTCTTGATCGAGAGATAGGATTGACGACTGACAATCCATTCGCGTGTGTGTAGGTGATTATGTCTCTGATGAAATGTGTGTGCTGGTGAATGTTTTTCTGTTTTGAACGCTACACTGCTGGTCTTCGTGTATGAAGGTGGTCATGAAAAGGTTTTAGCATTGTTTGTTTAGCGCTTTTTTGTTTAAAATTTTGTAGTCTACGTTTAGGAGAGATATTGGTCTATAGTTTTTATATGAATGTTTTGTCTGAGTTGTCTTTAGGTATGAGAGTGATGTTATGACATGTTCAACCTTGGTGGGGGAGCTCTTTGTTTCTCGAAAGTTTCTGTGTTCAATTTTTAATAGAAGGGGGCCTAAGATGGGTAAAAAAATGTTGATAAATTTTCTGCTGTGAGTCCGTCCCCGGCCCTGGTGAATTTGTCTTATTTTGCATAGTGGGGTTTTATTGCAAGTTGATTTTATGTCTGTAAGTGTCAGCTCGGCATCTAGACCTTGCTTGTCGTCATCTGATAGTTTTTCTTTGTAAAGTGCAATAAATGTGTCTTGTATGCGTGACTGGACGTTTTTCTTCTTGTGTACAGGTTTTCTGTAGTAATTCTTCAAAAGCCTGTACTATGTTTTTGTGTTTCCGTCTGTGTGGTTCCGTCCAAATCTATTATTTGCCCTATCTGTTTGCAGCGTTGTATGTTTTGTTCTACTGCCATGTATTGTTTACTGGGCGTTTCTTGTGTGATTGTGTTCAGTTTCGTCCGTAGTAGGGCGCCTTGAAACCTATGGTGCTGGTATTAATCTAGATGGTCTTGTAATGTGAGGATGATGGGTGAATTTCTGTCTGTTTGTCTTGTGAGCAGTATTGCATCTTCTACTAGTTTCTCTTGCTGTATCCTGTCCTTGTGTATCCTAGCTGACATTAACTGCGTTCGTTCACGTATTGTATTTTTTAGTATTTCCCAGTGGTGTTGTATGTTTTCTGTTAGCACATCAGTTGTGTATGTAAGGATGAGACGAGTCATATGTTCCGTGTATGTTTTGTTTTGGAGAAAAGTGTTGTTAAATTTCCAGTGTGGAGAGCGTTTGAAAAGCGTGCTTGCCTGAGTAGAACTAATGGCAGTGACTTGTGCACATCTGTGAATGCAAGAGTGCACAAACGAGTTTAATTATCTTTAAAAGTAGCAGAAGATATAAGTGTTCACTTCTTTAACTTGCGTTCAAACTCAATATTATTTAAAGTGTTTTTATTCTAAACATGGTAAACACAAGATTTTTAACAACTTAACATATGTACTAATAAACATAAGAGATTCATATGTGCTTTACATAAATATGTGTACTGAATTGTTAAAAAATAAATAAAAAATGATAATCTGTTATTTAGTTTGAAATTTTATTAATAGTTCAATTGTTCCCCATTGGAAGTAAATTGGATGGTATCCCCTAACTTCATTATCTCTGATCCTTAAAGTATCATATGGTTAATTTTTTTTCCTTTTTTTTTCCCACTTATTTCCGAGATTGGACATCACGTCAAAACCTGACAAGAGGTGTGATCTCTCGGTTATAAGTCGGGTATAGTGTGTACATTTTTATACCATTTTGACCGCTGGACTGTTATCTCTGTCCTTTTCTTTGTAAATTTAGCGGAAGGGGGGGGGGGGGGGGGGGAGAAGGACAACTTGTATTAACAAGTAAAGGTTTATTTCGTGTGAAGGACTGCTGAGCTGGGGGATGTTTGGCCGTCACGTCATAAGTTTATTCAAGTGTTGCTGCTTATTCCATTTCAATATACTTATTTATTATTATATTTTCTAAAGTGTAATGATTTTTACCTACTTATTATCTATTATTGCTAGTGTACCGACGTGTCGTTATAAGTACTACTAGCTGAAATGAAGTTCCATGTGTGTTTTTCGTTTCCTTGTGAGTCTACCGATAGTGTGGTCTCTCTTAACTCTAGCTGATCTATGACTTAATCAATGCCGATTTGATGAATGGTGTCTAAAATAGCAATGAGTAATTCTTTTTTTGGATTGTTTATTGTTTGACTGTGTTGATTTATTTCATATGTCAGTGATAAACTGTCTCGCTTGTTCTGTGGTTTTGGTTCGTTGTTGGTGGACCCCCCCCCCGGGAGGGTTCTGCATTATTTTATTTTTCTAAATATTAATAAATTAACCAAAAACAATTTCTGAAAGAGTTGCAATTCTCCCCTCCAGTCAGACCATCCGTAGTTTCTGTAGAGTATTACGGAATCTATTCCAGTTAGTTTCGTCTGTAGCTCCTCAACATTACAGATCTGTCCCAGTTGTTTTATCTCAGCCCATCCTGTAGTTCTGTCAACATTACAAATTCTGCCCCAGGATGATCATCTGTAGTAGTTCTGTAAACATTAGAAAATCTGTCCCAGTTATCTCATCCCATCTGTAGTTTTCCTGGTTAACAATATATAAATAAATGTCCAAGTTAGCTCAAATTCATCTGTAGTTTCCGTCAAAATAAATAAATCTGTCCCCGGCATTCATCTGTAGTTTCTAATCAACGTTTCAAAATAAGTCGCAGTTATCTCACCCAATCTGTAGTTCCGTCAACAATAAAAATCTGTCCCAGTAAGCTCTGCTCAAAACTGTATGTTATGTCAACATTTACAAAATCTGTCCCAGTTAGCTCAGCACAAACTGTAGTTATGTCAACATTACAAAATCTGTCCCAGTTAGCTCAGCTCATCTGTAGTTTTTCCGTAAAGATTGTGAGGAATCATTTTTTGTGCACTTTTATAACGTTCATCCTCTCCGGCAGTACCACTTCTTGTCTTAAAATTTTCTTAACCGATTTCGTCCTATTCTTTAACAAATTTTTATGCAACCTACCATTCTGCTGTAGCCGCTCCTAGACCTGTTGTTACGTTTCGCATGTTGAATTTGTCGTAACCTAATTAGGCAAGTCCCGTGGAATAATTTATCACCTAAGTCGTCTAGTCACCTTTGATAAAGTCGATCTTTATTGACACAAGTTTGGATTAGAGCCACGATCGATGAAAAAAAAGCCATATTTGTCCCCTGTCTAAGAAATCCGTTTCTGATGGATTTACCCAAAACACAGGTGAATAAGACGTAATTTGTTTCGCTGGCCCATCGTTATATAAATTACTTACCGATAATGTGGTCTTTGGAGACAATATTGTGAGAAAAAGCATCTAAACTTGTAAATGTTTCACAGATATGTTTGTGGAGTTTGCAGAACGATGCAATCTGAAGTATTACTTTTCTAATTTAGAGGAAGTTG
>JAMPIV010018649.1:0-55642 GCA_024509875.1 Oreohelix idahoensis
AAAATTTGCACCTACAGACCGCTTACAGTAAGCCTCGATCAAGTGGCATATTTACCGTAAGACCCACCAACCGAAAAACCCGCAGAAAAATACACAAAACAGTAGAAGTGACATAAACATATAGCAATCAATTTCAATGTGTTGCAGAACAAGTTCAGTCACAGCTGAAACTAAAATAAATTTCTTGCTCCTTGCGAACACAGAAACGAAATGTCAAACGCGCACTGAACGTCAAATCCACTGTAACATAAAGTGGTATTCACGAACCAAAGTTACTATGACCTTCTCAAATTAGGGCTTGCACATTGAATGTTTACAATTTCACGTACTGTTTACAGACACTTGACCTCCAACAATGTAGCTTGAATACTCTGACCTAGAAAAGTCTGTTGTTGAATGAAACGTGTAACAACCCGCAGTACTGTTTACAATAGGAACCCGCCTTCTATGCAGTTATGGTCCACGTAGCAAATGCCTAGTAGTTCACTTCAGTACTTGTCTTGTTATGCTTTATGTAGCATTATAATATAAATGCTCGTACTGTTTATTTGTGTCAACCGTTGATGACCTATGTCTGTCCTGTTGTAGCCAAAACTTGCAAGTGTAGAATTAGCACTGTGTGTTACGGCTGTCCCGTGTGTAGCTTAGACCCACAGATCAGAAGTGTAATGTGTACTTGTCCTTCTTGTAACTTTCTCGACAAAACTGGAGACATCATACATGTAACAGCCAACCAGGAATGTAAATTTCTGGATCCATAAATGTCAACAATAATGTCAAATGCTCGCTCTGTTCTTTTTAAACCCACAGATCTGGTCCATCAGAAATGTAAGTTTCTAGGCCACATTGGCGACAAGAAATGTATCATAAGAGCCCACGTAACTGGTCCACCAGAAATGTAACTGTCTTTTTTTTTTCTTGTTGAGGTGATCACTGGCCCAAGACAGTTTACATGTTGTTAGATGTGTAGTGCGAGCGTATGATGAGTTGAGTGTGGGTGCGAATGAAGACGCGAATGTGTTTAGGCTCGTATAGATGTAGATCCTGCAACCCATACTCTCACATGCAGTAATCAAGGATGCTTTGACACTGCAGGCATGTTTCAAGACATTTATTGACGGGAACACACATAATATCAACAGGAACAGTCAGTGTAACAAGGTCATGCTGACCTGACATCGATAGGTATACATTTGGCATTCAAAAAGGTAAACATCAGAATAGACGTGCATGGTCAATAGCAAAGTTCTTCAATAATGACAGTTCGTAGCGTCGCCCTTGGCGTCTCTGACTAAACGCGTCAGATGCCTTAGTTACCTTGACACACAGGTGCAACTTGGCACTCCCGCCAATTGCACATATCAGGCTGTAGTATAATAGCCGGAAGCACAGGCCTCGTTCTGACGTCGGCCGTGTACTTCTGTTAAATAGGTTATCATCAACCCTGCAGTAATACTTATTGTAGATAGAAGTTCCGCCAATCTGCGGCTCCCACAATATATCCTCGTCACTGGATTTCTGGACAATATAAGACTAACAGTCTTGGATGGCTACCTCGAGCACAAATATATAAGTTCTGAAATGGCGGATCCGTGAACTGCTGTTCACCCTAGGTAATCCTTTACATGTTCTGCCACCGAAAAGCGTAATAATGCATAAAGGTCGGTATTACCTGGTAAATGAATCCTCAGAACTACACAAGGAATTCTGTCGTCATCCCGACGCACAGAGATTCACTGGGGAAAACTGCCATAGCAGTTACTTCGAAGATTCCCCGAAAAACAATGGACTCTTGGTCCCTTCAGAAAAACAGGACCTCCCGGCTTCCCGGAAGTATATCTCACTCCCGCTTAAAAAACCTTCCCATAGGCCTACGCCGAACTGTCAACCTCTGACCCTAAAGGTCAAACACAATGAATGAATAAACAAGGGAAGACAACCCCTAATCAACCTGACATCGCAGGTAAAGACACAATTATACTTATGATACAAACATAAGCAAATAACTTGACAGATGACTCCGTCGAAAATGACAGCAACAGATATATGTTGCCAAATGGCAACAATAAATGTTCCCAACCTTAATGGTGATTTGTTGCCAATTGGCAACATACCCATAAAACACTAACTAAACATTTTTTTGCCCAAAATTAACCTTCACACCACTTTTCAGACATGGGACAGCCACAAAAACCACTCCAAGAATTTTTTTTCCAACTATTTCATAAATGGCCCAATAGAGGGTTAACTTTACATCTCGGTAAAGTATTAGAAACCATAGTAAATAACAGATTACAGTTTTATTTGGAAAAGAATAAAATATACAGCCAGACTCAATCAGGATTTAGAAGGAATAAATGCGCTATGGATCAGATAATCAAAATGAAACATGAAATCAAAATAAGATTTCAACAGAAAAAAAGTGACAGTACTCCTAGATAGCCAGGACCTATGATACATGCTGGAGAATAGTTGCTCTCTTTAAAATAAAAAATTTAAAAAAGATAGGAATTACAGGGACAATATATATATATATATATACTACAACAATGACAGGTCAGAACCGTGTGAACAACAGAATGACATTCCTCAAGGATCAATTTTATCCTCTTCAATTTTTACAATAATGGTAAATGATTTGAATGAAGAATTTAAAGATATAAAAAAAAAGTTGACACAGTTTTCAGATGATGTTGCTATATGGGGAACTGGGGAAAATCTAACAAAATTATATAATAATCATCAAAAATAAATAAATAAAGTATACTGTTCAAAAAAAAAAAAAAAGAAACGCATAGCTACTGAAGGCACACACATAGCCATAATTTTGACATTCAATAACTTTTTAAATTTAATGAGTTAATTGTTCAAATTGCACACAAGAATACCTTAGGGTTCAACCAATCAATTGACAGTTGTTTTGCATCTGGGTCACGAGAGTTTTTTGGCGTACGGGCTTTCCCGTTAGTATGGTGTGTGGCCTCCTCTTGCATCGATCAGCGACTGGCATCTCCTGGGCATGGATGCGATCAGACGTCTGATGTGGGCCTGTGGGATGGCTGCCCACTCTTCTCCACCACCGTGTGGCGAGCTTCATCAACGCAATTTTGGGCAAAACGTTCATTTCGCCTTCGGTAGACCCTACGCCGTCTATCATGACGCTGCAACAAAAAGAAAGATTCGTCACTAAACCAGACACGTCTCCATTGATTGTCAGCTGCCCAGGGACGATGCTGGTTGGCCCAAAGAAGTCGATTTTGGCGATGGCGGCGCGTAAGGACAGGTCCTCGGTGAGGTCGTTGTGCCCAAAGTCCAGCGTCATGCAGTCTATTCCGGACAGTTTGATCAGACACATGACGTCCTGCAGGCAATGACTGGGCAGTTGAGGAAGCTGTTGTAAACCTGTCTCTGAGGTGACGAAGCCGAATAAAGCGATCCTCCGCTGCTGTTGTCACTCTGGGTCGTCCACTGCGATGCCGGTCTTCAACTGAGCCAGTGGCTTGGAACCGGAGCCAAAGTCGGCTGATGGTACTCTGATGCACGTTTAGATGCCTGGCAACCTGACTTTGACTTTCGCCTGCATGCAGTCGGCCAATAGCAATGTTCTTTCAATTTATCGATAGAGACGCTATAAATGTCTGCTTGAAAATGAACTGAATTTTTGTGTGTGTAGCGTTATCCTTTTATAGGGTTTCAGTTGCGTAGTCAGTGAATAGTAAACCTTCGGTGAGTTAGGGTCTGCCTACCCGTGCATGCGAAGACTGGATTCGATAGACTGCGCGGAAGAAACCACCTGTTGGTTCAACGGGCATGACGGCGATTACCAGCAACGCGCTGTGGAGCGTAAGGAGCACGGCGAGGCACGTAGAAAGCCCTGGTCATCCACTGCACCTGACTTCATCTCCAGTCGTCTTGACTTGTCTTGCCACTGGATTGAGATGGACCCAGGCGAGAGAGTGAGGTCGACGAATTGCGCAACTCTTCCACACTTTAATCCAAATCACCGCGCAAGTCACTCTTTCATCCATTCATCCATCCACTCACAACAAGTCCTGTGGCGATGGGCGAGCGGCGAAGCGGAAGGCGTGGGTACGCTGGCAGTCGTAGTCGCAGACCTACACACAGGCGGCTCAGGCCATATGTCGTCTTCCACTGATCGGAGCAGCAGTGGGATTCGGCAGCCCCCTGAGTGACTGAGCAGCCCTCTTTAGGAAAGCACTGCTCACCTCCATGGCATGAGGAAGGGGCTAGAAAAGGTGCCCTAAACATTGCCTGCTCCACCATTACCTAACCAGCTTACCGCGGTTGGAGGGTACCCTACTTCGGCGGGCGACATATAAGAAAAAGAAAGGACAGATTTTTCCCCCTCATTCTAGGCGCATGGAATGTGCGCACTCTCCTTGACAAAGACTTTAAAGCAAACAGACCTCAGAGACGAACTGCCCTGATTGGGAGAGAACTGGCCAGGTACAACATTGACATAGCAGCACTGAGTGAAACTCGACTTGCAGGTGAGGGCCAACTTTGCGAAAAGGGTGCAGGTTATACATTCTTTTGGAGCGGAAGAGGAACTGAAGAAAGACGAGAAGCAGGGGTTGGATTTGCAATCAAAACAGCAATTGTCAGCAAGTTATCGGGGCCCCCAAAGGGAATAAATGACCGACTGATGACGGTCAAGATCCCCCTGTTCTATGGAAGAAAACATGTCACCATCATTAGCGCGTATGCACCAACTATGACAAACCAGGATGACGTCAAAGATAATTTTTACGAAAAACTACATGCAGTCATTGCATCAGTTCCTAAAGCAGATAAGCTCATCATTCTTGGTGACTTTAATGCAAGAGTAGGCTCAGATAACATCTCATGGAATGACACTATCGGAAAGTACGGCGTGGGTCGCTGTAACAGCAATGGACTTCTTCTCCTCCAGACTTGCGCAGAACATGACCTCCTTGTCACCAACACCATTTTTCGACTTCCTACCCGCAACAGGACCTCCTGGATGCACCCTCGCTCAAAGCATTGGCACTTAATTGACTATGTACTTGTTAGGAAGAAGGACAGGCAAGATGTCCGGGTGACCAAGTCCATGTGTGGTGCCGAATGTTGGACTGATCATCGCCTCATTGTGTCTAAACTTAAAATTCTTATCCAACCAGCCAGGCGCCCTCAGGGGAAGAAAACTTAAAAGAGGCTGGATGTCACCAAACTAAAGAATACAAAAATCAAACAGTCATTTACTGACACCTTAGAAGACCGTCTCAAATCTATCTCGCTAGACGGCCAAAGTGTGGAAACAAATTGGGCAGCCCTAAGTGAGCAGATCTACAACACTGCTACAGAGGTCCTGGGTCCTTCCATCAAGAAACAAAATGACTGGTTTGATGAGAACTCAGATGATATAAAGCAGATGTTGGCTGAGAAACACCATCTCCATAAAGCATATTTAAATGATACAAAATCTACATCCAAGAAAGACGCTTTCAACAACATGCGTAGAATCGTCCAACATAAACTACGCCAGATGCGGGATTCATGGCTGAGTAATAAAGCAGATGAGCTCCAAGGCTTTGCTGACAGCCATGACTTGAAAAATTTTTACCTTGCACTCAAAGCGGTCTATGGTCCAACATCATCAGGATCATTTCCCCTCCTTAATGCAGATGGAAAAACACTAATTACAGACAAGGAAAAAAATGCTCCAACGCTGGGCTGAACATTTTAATAATATTCTGAACCAGCCATCATCTATTAACGACGAAGCCATAATCCGTCTGCCCCAAATTCCTATAAATGAAGCATTAGATGATGTACCAACTCTGGAGGAAACTAAGAAAGCGATTCGTCAACTGTCTAGTGGAAAGGCCCCCGGCTCCGATTCAATTCCTGTTGAGGTTTATAAAGATGGCGGTGCAGTTCTGATAGAGAAACTTCACATGATCTTCCAGCAAATGTGGCAGAGTGAAACCATCCCACACGATCTCAAAGATGCGTCAATTATACATCTATATAAACGTAAAGGTAATCGCCAAGACTGTAACAATCATCGAGGCATCTCTCTTTTATCAATCGATGGGAAGATATTCGCCAGAATCCTTTTGAATCGCCTTACGGCTCATCTTGACAAAGGTCTTTTACCTGAAAGTCAGTGTGGATTCCGGAAAGAACGTGGAACCACAGATATGGTGTTCGCTGCAAGACAGCTACAAGAAAAATGCCAAGAACAGCACTGTGACCTGTACACAGCGTTCATCGACTTGACAAAGGCGTTCGACACGATCAGTAGAGACGGTCTATGGAAGATCATGGCAAAATATGGCTGCCCAAAGAAATTTATCACAATAGTGCAGCAACTGCATGATGGAATGCAGGCTAGAGTTCAGGAAAACGGTGAGCTATCAGAGCCTTTCCCCGTCTCAAATGGAGTTAAACAAGGGTGCGTACTTGCACCGACTCTGTTCAGTATCATGTTTTCTGCTATGATGACTGATGCTTTTAGAGACGGGGACACAGGAATCGACATTAGTTATCGTATTGATGGAAAATTGTTTAACCTTAGGAGGCTTCAAGCAAAAACCAAGGTCAAATCACACACCATCAGAGATCTTCTGTTTGCTGGTGATTGTGCCCTCAATGCTGGCTCAGAGGCTGATCTGCAGCATAGTGTGGATAGATTCTCCGAAGCCTGCGCCAACTTTGGACTTACCATCAACACGAAGAAAACAGAAATCATGTACCAACCAGCTCCTGGCACAGTTTATACTGAGCCAATCATCAAGGTTAATGGTGAGAAACTGAATGTTGTGAACAGATTCACATACCTTGGTAGCACACTATCCCAGAACATTGTCATTGATGATGAGGTGAACACCAGGATCTCCAAAGCCAGCAGCACATTTGGCAGATTATACACCAACGTTTGGCATCGAAGTGGCATTAGTCTACAGACAAAGCTGAAGGTGTACAGAGCTGCGGTGCTTCCAGTGCTGCTTTATGCAAGTGAAACATGGACTGTATACAGGCGCCACGTAAAGAAGCTAAACCACTACCATACAGTCTATCTCAGGAAGATAATGAACATCAAATGGCAAGACAAGATCCCGGATACCGCCGTTCTTGACAGAGCTGGTATCCCTAGTATTGATACTATTCTGATGCAGTCACAGATTCGCTGGGCAGGTCATGTAGTCCGCATGCCAGACCATCGACTGCCAAAGATACTCTTTTATGGTGAGTGTTGCGCGCATATTCTTTTGTGTGGAATTATGCGACGCACGGATTACTGTTGGTAGGCATACAAATGTACAGTATGACTATTTGATATGAAAAGAAATGCTCTCTCGGTCAAAGTTAGACTACCCATGATTAATTTATACTTTTGTTGTATGGGTGATCTCTCTTGAATATCGATCTGGCGTATGAATGCTAGATCTATGTCATTTCTCATTTGTTATGGCCAGAAAACAAATTGGTCTTGCTTATATTGTTTATGGCCCGGACATATATGTATTCCGTGTCTATTCAAGAAGATTCGGTCTTATATCGTATATTTTTGTATTTTTATGTCGGCCTATTTCTCGGTCTGACGCTAAGGGGTGAAGAGGCGTTTCTACGCATGCGTCGGGGGTGTCGACGAAAACTGCCTGATGTCATGGTGGTGTGTTTCTGGGCTGGTCCTTTAGGGATGTTGAAAAGTGATCTCTGCGGATGATTTTTAGGAAGGAGATAGTGTCTCTGCAAGATCATATGGTCAGAGATTCTCCTAATGTTCTATATTGTGTTTATTCCTAAATCAAGGTAATACCAGACCCTTTGTTTTGATGAACTCTGTTTTGCTAGGCCTAGATGGCAAACTGATCATCGTACATCAAGGATTGTTTGAATGCCGATGAAGATGACAGGTTATCCAACAGCTCTAATGTACTTTCATGAAGCAACCTTATAGATTTCAGAACTCTATGGAAACCCATTGAGAACATTTACGTTCAGATTTTGAATTAATTTCGGCTCATCATTTATCCTCCTGGGTGAGTGAAACTCAAGGAGGTAGCCATTTTGAATTCCCGTTACCACAACGGATCATTGTCAAGAGAACAGAAAACAACTCTTATTATCGGACGATGATGCAGAGATCTTCCTATTATGGAAAACCCACTACTGTGGTTTATCATGGTTGCTATGAACTTTCGATGAATGTACCGCTTAAGAAAACTTAGCCAAGAAAAGGTTCGAGCAGTGAACCGTTATTGATGTTTACAGATTCATTTTCACTGACGCGTTCAGTCAAAGTATGAGGCGATAGCCCACCAGAACATTGAATGCTTGACTTATATCGCCCATTGTATTTATATGCTACATGAAATATGTCTGATGTTGCCACCTACTATTCAAGTACCTAATGATTTGCTGTGTCAACATGTACCTATGACTGTATCCGTGCTGTCGGAATGCGTGTCACCTTATTAAACGTATGAAATTGTCAACAGCAGTTCAAACATCATTGACTTGCATACGAGTGTATGAATGTACCATTACTAAGTTGTCAACTTCACCGAACGTTCCATCATTCGCGTAACTGACACTTTACACCTTCACTCTATGTCAACATGACCTGTAGATTCAACGCTGTGTAAGGTTGGGAAGTTGACCAGTATAACCACATAACTTACATTGATCAGTAACGTCCAGTGATAAGCATCAAACAGTTACGACTTCTTCAGTGGAAGATATAACGTACTTCTTCAGTGAGATACAGAAGGGTAAACGCTCCCATGGTGGCCAAAAGAAGCGCTTCAAAGACACGTTAAAGACGTCATTGAAAACCTTTGACATAAACCTTGACACATGGGAAGCTGCTGTGCAAGACCGAACTGCTTGGCACACATCTCTTCGTAAAGGTGCAACGGCATGCGAATCATCCAGAAGAGCAGCAGCGGAACAGCGGAGACAAGCTAGAAAGGACCGTGTAATAAAACCTTCACATGAAGCAAACATTCCCTGCCAACACTGTCCGAGATCTTTCCAGGCCCGCATCGGGCTCATCAGTCACCTTCGTACCCATAGACTAACCTAACATATTCCTTAATAATTGGATGAACAGAGTGGTCTTCATCACCCGTGATGGACGAACAACACCAGTGAATAGTGTTCACCCCAAATTTTGTTGCTTTCACATGCGTGCAACATGAGCTGTGGTCAAAAATTGCGTCATAAACACTATTGACCACTGCGTTGT
Organism: Oreohelix idahoensis; assembly: GCA_024509875.1. Classification (NCBI taxonomy): domain Eukaryota; kingdom Metazoa; phylum Mollusca; class Gastropoda; order Stylommatophora; family Oreohelicidae; genus Oreohelix; species Oreohelix idahoensis. Next base: position 9,239 of record JAMPIV010018649.1, read on the forward strand.
AACGATTACAAAAACGAACGCAATTCAGGTCAACACGTGCATTTGACACTGTAAAGAACATTTGAGGCTGGTTTTTATATACCCTAGCACCAAATTTTACTTACAATCTCATAAAAACGCGCCCTCGGATAGCTATGCGTTTCTTTTTTTGAACAGTATATATAAATGAATGAATAAATGGGGATTTCACTCAAATGTGAATAAAAAAGTGGGAATGATCTTCAGTAAAGACAGGATTGCTAAAATTAAGATAATATACATAAACATACTTCTTCTTTGATCTTTAGCCACCAACTGTCAAAGGAGTCGGTGGCCATCACACCTGGTAGCGTCTTGTAGGGCAGTACCAAACTGTTTCCACTTTGCTCGGTCGGAGGCCATCCTTCGTGCAGTGCCCCAGTTCTGGTTCATTCTTTGCATCTCAGCCTCCACAGTTCTCCGCCAAGTTGTTTTTGGTCAGCCTCTCACTTTCCTTCAGTGGTCCATAGCACAACTTTTCTTGTGATGGCATCGGGGTCTCTTCTGAGGACGTGGCCAACCCAGCTCCAGCGTTTGGCAGCTATAATGGTATGAATGTCCTCTTGGTTATACCGAGTAAGCAGTTCTTGAATGGTAATGGTAATTGGCCAAAAAATTCGGAGAATTTTCCTTAGGCAGATTGTGTGGAAAGAGGACAATTTAGACATTTCCTTCTCTGTTACTCTCCAGCATTCCGCACCATGAATGCGCAGAAAGTACACAGTTCTCATATGATCTTAATTTGGTGTTTGTGCTGTACTGAGAGGACCTCCAGATGTTTAGACAAGCAAATGCTGTTCTCGCTTTATTCATTCGGTTGTTGATGTCTTTGCTTGTTACGCCGTCTGGTATTACTATGCATCCTAGGTATGTAAATATGCCTTTCTGTTCCAGCTTCTGGTTCCTTATTGTTATGGGTTTTGAGTGTCATTACTTCTGTCTTCTTTAGACTGATGTTGAGACTCGCCTGCTGCCTATACTTATTGAATAAAGAATACTGAACAAGTAACATAAACATACAAGGGCAACAAATTAGTACAGTCCAAACCACACGATATCTATTAATGACACTAGACCAACAAATGAACTGGAACAAACACAAAGATAGACTGGGAGAGTCTTGCAGAGAACTAACTAACATGCTAAGATATTTGAAATGTCATGGATGGAGTACAAGCACTAAGACAATGATCATGTTCTAGAAATCGTTCATTAGAGGCAAAATTGATTATGGAAACATAGTATATGACTCTGCAGCACATAGTCACGCGATTAAATTCGATAGAATTCAGCACCAAGCATTACGCACAATTGCAGGTGCAATCATATCAACTTCGTGGGGTGCTCTGCAGGTGGTCTTATGAGTCCTCCCTTTGGAACTTCAGAGAAAGGAACTAAGACTAAATTACATGACCAAAATTATATTGAGCAAGACTCATGCAGCTTTTCCAGCATTTGCTAGGTATCAGTTAACAAATCAGAACAGATTCATGAATACCAGTAGATAACCGACAGGTTGGAAATGCATGGGGGAACTAGTACACTTTGATGCTCTAAATACATCAATTAATTCCAGTAGTATATACTGTACAAGCCGGCGATACCACCCTGGAAGCTGAAGAAACTGGATATAGACTACCACCTGGCAGGCATAATTAATAAAACAACTGATATGGCTACTATCAAAAACAAAGCCAGGAAATATATTCAACAAACATCAAAGGACAGTATTACAATGTACACAGATGAAGAAGATAACAAAGTGAGAATAGGACTTTATGTTGCCATGTGGCAAATGGCAAATTACTTGAAAAGATAGTTGCAGACAGGTAATGAGCCACCTCGAAAATGCACACATCCTTCCTGATACTCTGGATAGCTATAGACCTATGAAAACAACATGGGTTAACGCTGGAACGTTTGCGTACGATGTGTACGAGGGATTACAGGGTAAACGAGAAACGGTGACTGTCGCAATTGACCTAGAGGATGCTTATAACTGTGGTGGGTTTTGATGTTATGAAATGATATTGATATTTTCCTTAATGTACTGAATGAGGCCAGCTGTGAAGGTTCCTGATTCTAACAAATTTAGGGTTGAGTTATCAGGATACCTTTCTGCTACCACCTTATGGCCTCAAGCAGACTTATTCTTGACTAGTATGAATGATAGCTACGTCTAATGTCTAAGGATATGAAAGTGTGGTGTGATGGTACTTTAACAATAATACACAGCCATACAAACAAGTATTAAAGGTCTAAGATTAAAGGAAGTAACACCTGGGATAACTTTGTACAATTAATAATTTTCTGTATGATTTATTGGTCCTGAACCTAGTATTCTTCTGGTCAGGACTTTAAAAATGAAAAGAATTCAAGATATATACAAAATGGAAATTTTAGACCCACAGGGACAAGTGTCCAAACAATTTCTGTTAAATTATACTAATAGTGTTACTAAACTCTGTCTATAACTGGTTTCTACCACTGGATGGCTGTTTGGGATTTTTTAACCACTCCCAGTCTCTTTACAAACTAATGTCACTGTTCATTTTACTATGGAAATATTTTATTTCTTGGGTACAGGGGTATGTTGCTCTTATAGCTGATGTACTGTTAGGGTACCAGATATTTCACTTATCTGGCCCACTGGAACTGTCTGAATTCTTTCTGCAGAATGACCACTGCTCCAAAAGTAATAGGGGAGATACTGGCGACCCCTATCACTACTGGCCTCCAAAACTTCTCAACAGCTTTCACATAGAACTCTAGCACCAGACTAGTGCCAGATAAGACCCTGTAATAATGAAACAATGTCTCCTGGGTGATATCTTATTTAGACTGTGTTTTATATACAAAAGAGCATACATAAGAAATAAAGAGCTGGGTCATATCCAATGGACCAATCCAGCACATCCATTCCACAGTGTACCAGTGTTGTTCACATGTCTCTCCTACAAAGGCGGCACTGCATCTGCAATAATCTTATTAATCTTTCTTTTCTACCATACAATGGGATAGGTGAGCGGTGTCCCTCTGGTCACCTAAGAAAACATTTTATTTCACAAGACATGTGCATTTACAAAACTGGCAATGTGTTTCATCTTAATTCCCCTTCAAGCCCTGCATAAATCAGCTTGGGACCTGATTACTTAGTCGTGATGGCAGCATCTCTCACTCACATTTTTAAACACAATATATATGAATAATGTCGGTCTTACCAGAATTCAATGAAAAAAAAACACAGGTACGTTGAATAGCAGATTCCAGATGTACTGCTGGCTGGACTGTGATGCCTATACTTTCATATATATATATGCTTTAATAAGGCTAATCACTTTTCACAAAATTCACAACGTCCTGCTCTCGGGACTATCTTCTACAAATGGCGTCAAACCGTTGAATTTTCTTAATAATATGAAAGGCTTTGGCCAATGACCGAACGACAATTTTGAAATTTGAAATTAAAAGCAAAAACAGACTTGATTTTTGGACACTACCAAGTTTTTTCCTCTCTCATTCTTAGATCTCTACTGCTAAATATATTTTGTGTTAAGCCATCCCATAATTTTTCTCCCCCTTTTCTGCCCCGTTCTACAACAGACTACTTGTAACCCTTTCCTGCCTTTTTCAAGGACGCGTCAAAAAAAGTCACCGTTAGTGCAAGTCCAAACGAGCATGTGTTGGTCTGTCTGTACGAACAAATACCGTCTTTTGTCTATAACTTTATTTCTATCTGTCGGATTTTTGATTCGAAAGCATATTGCCCATCAGGACAAGACCCGCTCTAAGACTAGCTGCTAACTTTTATGATCATAAACCTAGTAATAAAGAATTCAATATATTTCCATTTTGGTGTTCGTTGTTTTCTAAGTTTCCACTTCTTGAATGTTATAAAAATCGCCTCAGATCTTTCTTTTTCCCGATAGGAAGTAATTATGCGTGTGTGTATATATATATTTTTCCACAGTGTCTGTGGTTAGAAATGTATTGGGCTAGCGGGGTATTTTTAAATTTTCAAACTTGCGACATCGTTTTCGACACAAGCTAACGGCATGTCTCGCACTGTTGGCCCGAGTAGCTAATTCAAACCTCTAACACTTGACAAGCCGGCAGCAGGTGTCCGCTCTCTCAATCTTATGCGTTTGTGTGTTTTATTCTTTCTATCTTTCCTGGAACCAATACGCTAGTAGCTTTTTCAAACTTTTATCGTTAACCCTTGACGGGTGCGTTTTAAAGGCTAATACTACCAACGCTGCGATAAGATTTCCCACTTTGTTCTATCCTACCTAAATCAATGCGTTTTCTGGCGCGGTAAAGAAGACGCGTTACAACTTTACTAATTTTATTTCTTCTGCTATTATTTTAACTTTAATATATAATTAATTAATGATTTTATCGTTGCATCAATGTACTTCACCACAATAACAGTGTGGACTTTGCAACCCTATTAGACCGTATAATGGCATGTAATGTAAACCCTTAGATAACAAAGTGGAAAGCAGCTGCGTTGATGGAGAGATCAGTTGCATTTCGCTTGGGAACATGGACATCAGAACCAATGCGCGTTTTCCCGGGACTACCCCAGGGTTCTCCACAATCACCAGTGCTGTTTAACATCTACTTATGCAAATGTAGCAACCTTTCAGCCAACAAAACTGGGACGAACATTAACTTTCGCAGATGACATACTCATGCACAGAACTGGCTCAGACAGAATTGAAACGGTCCAAGCCATACAAGAGACATTACAGGCACTTTCTACATGGTGCGAAGAAAGCGGATGAAAGGTCAATCCCAACAAAGTCTGTGTGATGTGGTGCTCTTTGAGCAACTCTATAGTGAAAGCAGACCTTCCAGACATCACTTTCAATGGGCAAAGCATTGAAAGGCAAGTATCTGGGAGAACGTTTGATCGTGCGCTATCGTTCAAGTATCATGTCGAACTGACTGATCATACAGAAGTGCAAGCGAGGACTTGCAGCCTTAAAAACAATGGCTGCTGTGCGCTTTGAACAGAGACTACTGTTTCTCCTGTATCATGAGCTAGTGATTTCAGTAATCGAGTATGGGCAAGGACAGTCTCGCTGTCAGAGTCACAGTGTGACCGACTGGAACGCATTCAAAATTATTGGATGCAACTAGTTTTGGGCTGCACGCGTGATACACCCATTGTGTCAATGAGATACATGCTCAGATTGCTGTCAATTAGATCCAGATATGCTATGGCCCAGGCAAAAACCTATATGCGAGTAACCACCGACACAAGACACCTACATGATAACGTAGCTGACATCAAAGGAGCAAGAATAAAGAGGGGGATGTCATAGATGGTACAGGCAGAGGCTTCGATTGGTCAGGTGACCAGGGTTGAAAATATATCCAAAGGGGAAGGGTGGAGTAAGTCAGGGGAGAACTGGATAAACTACCAGCAGGTCATCATTAGCCTTGGCAGCGAGTGCAGAGCTTGGGGCAATGGAAAAGCAGAGCTTGAGATTAATCAGCTGATAAGTGATCATGCTGGGGATGATGACGCCATTGTGTACACTGATGGGTCTGTAATGCATGGTGAGAAATATGGATGGGGCTTCTCTGCGAGAATAAAGGGAGGGTCGTTGCTGAACAGAGTGGAGCCTACATGACAACAACCTCCAGCATGAGAATGGATGTAGAGACAGTTACTGCAGCACTGAGGTGGCTGTCTGAAACTCCATCAACCAGGGCAGTTATATTGTCAGACTCTCAGACCATGCTTCGGAAAATTCAGAACGGATGGCTGCGGCAAGAATGGAAAACATCAATAGAATCCTCAAGTTTTCAAGAACTGGTGTGGATCTACTGTCCTGGTCATGCAGGGGTACGTGGCAATGAGAGAGCTGACAGACTGGCCTAGAGAGCATCCATAGTAGGGATACTGGATATGGATAAAGGAAAGATAATAGGGCAATTAATGATCGCCTGCTAGATAATGGCACTGCAATGGATGAATCAACAAGGCTGAGACTGCTGGAGTTTGGCATCAAACGTGGGACTAGCAGAGATGGACATGAGAGAGGATGCATTTGTCGTATGTACAACCAGTGTGCTGCAGGTACAATTAGCATTCATACTCTTCGACATTTGCTAAGGGAGACTGAGCACCTATGGGTTTGCCCTGTGTGTAGTGAGGTCGATCCTGATTAACAATAACAACAAAATAGTGAAAGAATGGAGTATAACAGATAATACATCTGTTTTCACAGCAGAGATGGTTGCATTTCTGAAAGCTCTAGAAATCTTCTCTAATAACCTTCCCCATAAATTGACAACATTAACAGACTCACTTTCAACTATTCAAGCTATAAGAAACTTACGAGAATGCAGTAGGATAGATACAGCAGAGGAGATATTACTGGCTAATACTTATCTATACTCCAGTGACCGTTCTAATATACTGTTCAAAAAACAGAAACGCATAGCTACTGAAGGCACACACATAGCCATAATTTTGACATTCAATAACTTTTTTAAATTTAATGAGTTAATTGTTCAAATTGGACACAAGAATACCTTAGGGTTCAACCAATCAATTGACAGTTGTTTTGCATCTGGGTCACGAGAGTTTTTTGGCGTACAGGCTTTCCCGTTAGTATGGTGTGTGGCCTCCTCTTGCATCGATCAGCGACTGGCATCTCCTGGGCATGGATGCGATCAGACGTCTGATGTGGGCCTGTGGGATGGCTGCCCACTCTTCCTGGAGTGCCTGGAACATATCACGTCGATTGGCTGGAGCAACGTCTCGGCGACAAACACGTCTATGCAGCTCATCCCACAGGTGCTCAATCGGACTCATGTCTAGAGACAGGGATGGACAGGGAAGGGTGAGAATATTGTTGGCAGTCAGGAACTGCATGGTCGACCGTGCACAAAGGGGTCTGGCGTTGTCCTGTTGAAACACAGACCTTTGGGCAGCCAAAAGTGGAAGGACATGGGGTCGAAGAATTTCATTGACGTATCGTTGCGCATTCAAGCCTCCTTCAATGTGTACCAATTGACACCTTCCTATGTAACTAATCATTCCCCACACCATTGCACCTCCACCACCGTGCGGCGGAGCTTCATCAACGCAATTTTGGGCAAAACGTTCATTTGGCCTACGGTAGACCCTACGCCGTCTATCATGACGCTGCAACAAAAAGAAAGATTCGTCACTAAACCAGACACGTCTCCATTGATTGTCAGCTGCCCAGGGACGATGCTGGTTGGCTCAAAGAAGTCGATTTTGGTGATGGCGGTGCGTAAGGACAGGTCCTCGATAAGGTTGTTGTGCCCAAAGTCCAGCGTCGTGCAGTCTATTCCGGACAGTTTTATCAGACACAATGACGTCCTGCAGGCAATGACTGGGCAGTTGAGGAAGCTGTTGTAAACCTGTCTCTGAGGTGACGAAGCCGAATAAAGCGATCTTCCTCTGCTGTTGTCACTCTGGGTCGTCCACTGCGATGCTGGTCTTCAACTGAGCCAGTGGCTTGGAACCGGTGCCAAAGTCGACTGATGGTACTCTGATGCACGTTTAGATGCCTGGCAACCTGACTTTCACTTTCGCCGGCAAGCAGTCGGCCAATAGCAATGTTCCTTAAATTTATCGATAGAGACGCTATAAATGTGCTTGAAAATGAACTGATTTTTTTTTGTGTACCGTTATCCTTTTATAGGGTTTCAGTTGCGTAGTCAGTGAATAGTGTTCACCCCAAATTTTGTTGCTTTCACGTGCGCGCAACATGAGCTGTGGTCAAAAATTGCGTCATAAACACTATTGACCACTGCGTTGTAACGATTACAAAAACGAACACAATTCAGGTCAACACGTGCATATGACACTGTAAAGAACATTTGAGGCTGGTTTTTATATACCCTAGCACCAAATTTTACTTACAAACTCATAAAAACGCGCCCTCGGATAGCTATGCGTTTCTTTTTTTGAACAGTATAGATTGGATACCTTCACATGTTGGCATAGAAGGAAATGAAAAGGCAGATGAAGAAGCTAAGAAAAGCAGAACTAATAGACACCAAACAAATGTCAATATGAGTAAAACAGAGATCAAAAGCTTAATTAAAGAATAAGAACTGACAAGTGGACAGTTGTTGTTCGTCCATCACGGGTGATGAAGACCACTCTGTTCATCCAATTATTAAGAATATGTTAGGTTAGTCTATGGGTACGAAGGTGACTGATGAGCCCGATGCGGGCCTGGAAAGATCTCGGACAGTGTTATCAGGGGATGTTTGCTTCATGTGAAGGTTTTATTGCGCGGTCTTTTCTAGCTTGTCTCTGCTGTTCCGCTGCTGCTCTTCTGGATGATTCGCATGTCGCTGCACCTTTACGAAGAGATGTGCGCCAAGCAGTTCGGTCTTGCGCAGCAGCTTCCCATGTATCAGGGTTTATTTCAAAAGTTTTCAATGAAGTCTTAAGCGTGTCTTTGAAGCGCTTCTTTTGGCCACCATGGGAGCGTTTACCCTTCTGCATCTCACCATAAAAGAGTATCTTTGGCAGTCGATGGTCTGGCATGCGGACTACATGACCTGCCCAGCGAATCTGTGACTGCATCAGAATAGTATCGATGCTAGGGATACCAGCTCTGTCAAGAACGGACAGTAGAGTGGAATGGAAGTCTGAAGGGCAGACCTGCATATAAATTGTTCAAGAGTCCCAACAAGAATGTGTCAGGTATCTAGAGAACTAACAATTCCTAGCAACATGAAACTTCTTAGACTGCAACTAGGAATGGGCTATTTTAGAATAGAAGAATCTTACTGTGCAGAGTGTCCCAAAAAAAGTAATATAGAGCATTTCCTACTAAAATGTAGGAAGTATGAACAACAGAGGAAACAAATATTACATTATTTACAGCCATGCAATTCATCCATTACTGTGGAACAGATGTTGAGAATAGATAGACCTAGAGAATTGCACAGTATTGTAAAACAGACTGATAAGAATAAGATTGTGAAGGAGATTCACCAACACTACAATAATACAATGCTACGCACCAACGAATGATAGCGATGATTAGGTCACGGATTAATTCTATCAACAACTGCAGAAAGAAATGGAAGACACACCTAGATATGATCTTATCATAGTAATGAGAGACCTCAATGCGAAAGTTGGAACACACAATACATATAATAAAAGAGTAATGATAAATGTGGCAGCGGAACAGTAAACGAAAATGGGGATAAATTAATAAGTTTCTGTAGCATTAACAACCAGGTCATTAGAGGAACACTTTTTCCACACAAGGAAATTCACATATTAACATGGGAATCAACAAACGGTCGGGACAGAAACCAGATAGACCACATCATGATTAATGGTAGATGGAGACATGCATTGCAAGATGTGAGGGTAAGAAGAGGTGCAGATGTGGGAAGCGATCACCATTTAGTAGTAGCAAAACTGAAAGTGAAACTAAGAACGGCTGGACCAACTGTAACTACACAGAAAAGGTTTGGCGTCAGCAAATTGAAGGACCCCCTTACCAGAAAAGCTTTTGCGGCAGATATAAACAAGCGATATCAATTTGCCAAAAGTCAGGAAAAGACATTGACTGATGATATAGACCAAGTAAGAGTGTATCTCCACCAATGCGATGGGAAGCGCTGTAGGTGCCTCACTCTTAGGAACTCCACAAAGTTCGACGGTCTCTCCTGTCTCTTGACCGGGTTTAACCAGGTGTCTGGCAACAATGCAATTATAAGAAAGCCCCGTGTCAAATAAACAAAAAGTTTGAGAACCGTTCAAAATAACAGTACCTCGCGTTGAGGGTCTCTCTCCCTCAGGTTGGAAATCACTGTCAATAATTCCGCCTTGCGAGACTGTTAGCAAGCATCCGATGCGTTTCGGCTCGGTGTGCTCGGTCTGATCATTAGTCCCGTGCGCAGGGGTTTTCCCTTTGTAACCTTGTCCTTTCTGGCCCCGCTGCCATGTAGAACGGTTTGGTTGATCAGACTGTTTGCTGTGGTTGGTGGGGAACTTGTTTTTGCAGAACTTGGATTTTTCAGGAGGGGGGTTTTGAGGTCCAGTTTCTCTGTGGTTATTCTGATTAGAAACATGAGAAGATTGGTCTAAATTATTCTTTCGAAAATGCTCTTCTGTCGGTTTACGTTTTGTGGCCGACAGTTCAGCCAGCGCATTGTGATATCGCTCAGACTTTTCTAAGATGTCTTCAAGCTTTTCTGCCCCCTGCTCAGCTGAAAATCTTCGGGTATCCGCAGACAAAGTGTTCTTTATTTGTTCGGTTATAACAAATTCCTCAAGACCTTCATAGGTAGAGGGGAGCTGTGAAAGCTCAAGGCACTTTGTCAAGTATCCATTCAAACGAGACGAGAACAGCTGAACAGTTTCAGAGCTCTCCTTCCTGCTGTTGCGAAACAATTGCAAAAACTTTCGCGCATTCATTTCAAAGCGCTCAAGTAAAGCTTTCTTCAACACGTCGTAGTTGTCTTGTTGGCTGCTTTCCAGTTTGGCGTAAACATCATACACACTGCTTTTCAAAGCCTGAGAAAGCTTCATGTTCCAACGCGACCTCTCTAAACCGTACAGAGTTGCCATTTTTTCGAATTTTTCCAGTTATGAGTCAATCTTCTCGTTAGGACAATGGAAAGATTCTAGAGCGAAAGACATAGCGGTGAGGTGAGGAGATTGAGTACTAGAAGGATCAGTCAAAGAAGAATGAGGAGAAGACTCTCCATTGCTGGAGGTAGAGGCAGCACCACGACTTTGAACTTCTAGAGCTTTAAGCGCCAGCTCATGCTGTCTCTCCTTCTCTCTTTCCTCATGCTGTCTTTCCTTCTCTCTTTCCTCATGCTGTCTCTCCTTCTCTCGTTCGTTCGCCCAGCGGATTTCCATTTCCTCATCCATCTTCTTCTGCTCTCTAGCTTCGGCTGCTTTCTCCTTCTGCTCCGCATCATATCTCTCAAGTTCGTCCCTGACAAACGCTTTCACTTCGTCTCCGTCCAAACCTTCTTCTCTCGCTTCGTCCCTGAGGATCTGCCTAAGTTTCGCCCTCTCTGCCATAATATGTCAGTGACTGAGACTAGTCGAGAAAGAAAGTAAGAAAAGGATACACTGGTTCCTACCCCTTACGAGAAAATACCAAACAAAAGATGATATACTTAAACCTGGGATACCTCCTCCTATAATAAAGTATCTAACTATCGCTGCTATTCCTGGCTCTAAAACCTCTAATTGCAAGCGACACTGCCAATTAAATGGTAGTAAGATTTACTCACTAAAAAATAAGTTGCTACAGTGAAAACAAAATAATTTGCAAAAATTTAAAGAGAAAAAAAATCCCTTAATTTTTAAGTCCACTACAATTCACCCCTGAAGTCAGATCGGGTAAGGGAGGCAATTAATCTGGACGATATAGTCCGAAACGCACTCCTTAACTTAGTTCAAAACACCTTTCTGCTTCAAACCCAGTGACTGTTAGACAATCACAAACTTTACCAGCGTTTAGTATTACAAAATCAATAATTAACCTGTTTTCCGACAAAATCAACCTGTAACTCAAATGTATATTACTCAAAATGCTGTGGAAAAACAATTATTAATTGTGTGGTCAGCACGCCCATAAACAGATCGTTAGTCTAGGGGAATAGTTATTTTTAAAAGATGCAAAAACCACGAGACAATCACACTCTTTCTCTATTTCAGAATACAGAATCTTCAGAGTCATGGTGTGCATGTAACAATGTAGTATTTCGCCAATCCGCTAACTGTGTTGATTAGCATATAAGTTTTACCCAACTTGCAAAATACTTGTATATCACCGTCAAATTTTAGGTGAAAATATATATGTCTCAGTTATTTAATGGAGTGGGGTGTATATTGGGATAAAGGACGGAGTAGGGTTTATCACCATGGGAGGGGAACGAATGTCAATGTACTCGGGGGTCTTAGGGGCGTTAGCTGTGTCAGTGGGGGTAACAATGTCCTCATTATCTTTCACCGATGTCCGCTGTGGACATCTCATCTTCGTGTACACATGGTATTTATGCACTAAACCGCTTAAAATTCATAACACCAATTATGCTAGGCAAAATCAATAGTCCTGACACTCTAGTGTGTCGGGTCGACCTCTGGTGTGTCTCACTGGACTCAGGAATGCGAAGAAGTATTTATAGAATTTGATAGACACGTTAACATAGAGGTAAATTCCTGTTGAATAGTGGGGAATGCTCGGAACGGGACGTCGATTTAGAAACGCTCCGTCTGTGATGGAGCATGTCGGAGAAGGTGACAGGAGATGGATAGGCGTTTAGATGTGTAGGGAAGAAAAAATTTGACGTCTGATTCGTCATATATCTGTGAGAAAGGGTCGTAGTTCTAGTACAAATGGTTTTTGTCGTAATAACATCATTAAGAAAAATCGCCAAAATACATTCTCGATGCGATTGAACATTATAAAACGGTCTTTCCATAACACAAAAAGAAAGCGGTGAGTTAACACATTCAAAAAAGAAACTCATGTGTCACAAAGGAAAAATATGTGTGTGCGTATAGTATGTTTGCTTTTGTCATTAAATTCATCAAGAAGGGAAAAAAAAACCAAAAAATTAAAAGCTGTTGTAAAGCATAAGTCCTGTTATAAAGATTTTCAAAGGCAAAAGTGGTGTAATTTGTACAGTGGGTACTCTTCTAATCATAAAGATTTCGTACCTAACACTTGCAAAAAAAATAATTTGTATAACTAGAGAACTGAGATAATTTAAAGTTCTGTTTAACCTGGATAACATAGTTGTAAAGGGCAATTTTTACTATCTTGCAATATAATACATTTATATTCTTATTATGTTCGCAAATATTTTGTAAGCAAAGTATTTCCTTTTTAAGTGCTTAAGGAGAAGTCATTTTTGGGTTGCTTCCCTTGAAAATAGTTCTGTCATCTTCGATCGGACTCCGCAGACGACTCTAGGCCTACTGCGATTTATTCTGTGGCTGGGTAGGAATAGATTGTTCTTGCTTCAGTATATCTATGGCCTGAATTTATACGTAGTGTTTGTATGAGTAGGACGAGTCTGTCTTATATATGGATATCTTTGCATTTCTAAGTCGAACTAATTTGGTTGTCGCTAGAAAAAGTTCAAAGGCTATGCAGCGGAAGTATCGCTAGCAAGGGGTGTGATCCATGGCTGTCATCCTGTGAGGATGCCGAGTTTTGTTGTAGCAGGCTTTTTGCCGAAATAGTGATCTATATATGGATGGGGAAAAGTGATAATCATTTAGACATGTTGTATGTACTTTACCCCAGTGTTTATTCTCTTTTGCCAAGGAATGGCAAAGTTATATTTCGCATAAAAAGGTAAAACCACAATTTATTATGAACTTGGGCTTCGCCATCGTTGTTGATAAGCAGATGCACAGTGGTACTTTTAAAAAAGAATATCCATTCAAAGGAAGAAGACATTCCTATGTATCAGCACTGGATTGTATGATATTATTCAATTACCTCTATGAGAGAACCTATGAAGAAATGAGGACATTTAATGAATGACTAATTTTGGTCTATATTCTATAGTGAGTGAAGCTCACGAGAGAGAGAACAGCCATGTTGAAATTCATATACTTTGTATTTATCGAGTGAGAAAAAGGGATGCCTGTACTATCGCTCGATGAACCAAGAGATCACTGCTACATGTGAGAACCCATGTCTGGGATTCCTATATTATGAAATATATATATATTGAACTTTACGTGAAGGAATATTCGCTAGACGAGGTTAGGTCTAGGAGCCTTCCTATGTATTGGTTATGGTCTGACGTGCCCAGTCAGTAAAGCCAGATGATTTACATGATGGAACGCTGAATGCTTATTTACGAATGCTCCATTATGATATTTGCCAAGCATGAATGCTAACTTAAGATGATATTCCTGTGATCAACATTATGCTGTCTATGTCGACATTTGTTCCTGTAACCATACACGTACTGTCCAAGTGTGCGTCCCATTAAATGTTATAAAAAGACCACCGTAGTTCCAGTACTTCTTGAATTCGAACAGTGTGAGTATGAGTGATGTACTACCAACCTGTCAACTCTATCGAATCATTCTACCATTCGCGTACTGACATTCAGATACACACTCATTGTTTACACTCACATTCTTGTCGGAGCCTCATCACGTTCCAGGACAAGATGACCTGTATGACCAAAACTGTGCTGGGTTTGATGAGTTGACAATCGTTACACTTTACTACACCAGTCCCAACATCTACATTTATCCACTGGTGGACATTCACATCATTTAGCAAATAAAGCATGATTCAACAACTAGTAGCCAGTATGAGTTAACAACTACACACAAAGAAAGAGTTTTAACAACTGGTGTGCCAGCTTCCTGGGTCAACCTGCACAGTGACCATATTGAGAAGTAAACTACTGAGACCAGACGTTCCTTGGGGTCTGTTACGACACACAAATACATCAGCAGTACAACTCTACAGTGATGTCAGCGTGACCTGTCCTGTCGAGAGTATGCAGTAACTAGGTCAGGGTTTGTTGACATTTGGTTCATTGGACATTTGCCATACAACTGACAGTGTTACACAGCGAGCTTGGTTGAAACATAGAACATTACACATCAGGACTGGAGAATATTTGACAGTGTTTGCGAAAGAAAATGTTATTGAACTGAGAAGTCCTACATTGATTGTTATCATTCAAATCAACGATGGAGCTTCTATTTCTGTGTTGAATTTAAAATAATTAGACCAGAAGTATTTGTTTAATAAAGTACCACAGTACTGTACTATTAGGCAGTGTAACTGAGCCTTCATTCCAACACATTCTTTCTGCAACACTCTATTTACATCATATTGCCATACTATTTATGCATTTATGTATTTATGTTTAACTATTTATATGTGATATTTGTTTGTATCCAGCGGGTTGTTGTTTCGGTTGGGCGGTGTCACACATCAGAGTATCCCACGTAATAGAGGGTCTGATGTGTGCGTTTCTATAGGTGCAATTTTCTTTATTGAAAATTTGCTGCGACAGCTGTTGCTATTAGTGTTAGCTGTGAAGTCTGTACTCATTGTTGTTTTTGTAATATTCCTCTGTTCTTTAGTTTGTTTTGATTTGTTTGTAATTTGTTGGTCTACCCTATTCTATCTTTCAGTTCTATTCTCAATTTATATTTATATACTGTGGCGTTATTTGTATTTGTTATCCTCTTGCGGTTTATCTTTTATTGTTTTTCCAATTTTATTTATTTCATTTCCGCAAATGTTTTCATGTTTTTCTGTATAACTGTTTTGTTTTGTGCCTGATCGACATACACTATTTAAAATATAGTTGATCATATAAATTGATGTACAAGAATCAACTGATAGTTAATTACTATTACTAAAGGTACACAGTTGATGATATAAAACACTATTTCTGGTGCACTGCACTTATATTATAGAGTGAACCAGCAACTTATAGCTGTTATTATATAAGGATTTATACAAGACCTTTGTAAGGCTTGTTTCCCACAGTGATTGGGATAGTTAAGTACTATTTTTCACAGGTTACAAAGTTATCATACAAAGTCTTTGATTAAGACTAAGAAAGTAAATTTATTTACTTTTGCAAATTACTGATCTTATTAGACAAGATGTCTACCTTGGATTATTTTATCACACAAGGCAGGGCTCTTGATAAGACTGGTCAGCAGTTAGAAGAATGGGCAGTTGCTCAATATGACAAAGCATTGGCTGCTGAAGAAAGAAAAGCATTGATTGAAGAAAAGAAATTAGAAGCTGAGGAAAGAAAATTACAAAGAGAGGATGAACAAAAGAAATTGCAGATACAGACTGATGAAAAAAGATTCCAGATGGAAATGGAAAAAGAGAAAAGAAAAGATGAAGCTGCTGCTGAAGAGAAAAAATTACAGGCTGCTGCAGAAGAGAGAAAATTACAAGCTGAAGCTCAAGAAAAAAAAGCAATAAGAGAACATGAACACCAAAAAGAACTTTTAGCATTTGAGTTAGAAAAGTTAAGGTTAACAAACATAAGTAATGTTAATCAAGCATCTAGTGGTAATGGTAAACCCTTTACTTACAAGGTCAAGGTACCAGCGTTCAACCCTTCCAGTGATGACATAACATTCTGGCTAAACAGATTTGAACGCTCGTGTCGAGCACATAATGTGGACAAATCACAATATGCTAACCAGTTATCAGAAAATCTGAAAGGTGATTCTCTGACTAGTTTAAGTTTGGTTGAAGAGGCTGACAAAGATAACTATGATGTTATTAGGGCAGCCTTGTTAAAGAAGTATCAGTTGTCTGAAGAGGGTTATCGGAAGTTGTTTAAGACAATGGTGCCTGAGGCAGGTGTAGAATTCTCAGAATTCATTGCAAGAACACGTCTTACATTTGATCGTTGGATTGAGCTATCCAAAACAGAAAAGACTTATGAAGCCCTTATGGACTTGATACTCAGAGACAAGATTATGTCAAGTATAAATAAACCTTTCCTCGAATTCTTACATGAGCGCAAACCTAAGTCTCTAAAAGAAATGGAACAGTATTGTACCCAATACGTCACTGCACATCCGGACGTAGCCATTAGCAACAGTAAGGTTAAAGAAGGTATGCCAGTTGCTTCTGCAACACCATACAACCCTAATCACTCTCACAAATTCCAAGGACCTCAAAATAGGTTTAATAAAAAAGGTAACTATTACAGTTATCAGAACCAAGGTAACCAATCATTTCAGGGTTCTTCTTCGAATACCTGGAGAAGAGCTGACAGCCCTCGATTCAGGGGTGGTCATAATTACAGGAACTTTCGCAAAGGAAGTCATTCTAGAAACTATCCAAGTTTTCCTTCATGGAGACAACAGGATCATAATTACCGAGATACTCATTATAATGAATATGATGATAGTAACCAAAGGAGCTATGATTCAAACCCGAGTAGGGTTTATAATGGTGGAAACAATGATAAGTACAGAGGCAATAATAACAGAGGTAGAGCACAATTCAAAAAACATAAAGCTCATTACCAGGCGAACTCTGCACAGCAAGAGTCCCACGAAGCCTATAAACAAAATAAAGATAATGATGACTCTAATAATATGGCATGTGCCGCTTTTGATTTTGGGAGGGCATCTCAGTGCCCCCAATGCAAAACATTATTTGAGCCAACCACAGTGTCTACTTTAAGCTGTGGCCATCCTCTTCCCGCTCTTCCTGCGTCAATCGCGCATGATGGGAGAGGTTCTCTTGTCTTACACAAAGGTTTAGTAAATGACAATCCAGTCTCAGTACTTTTTGATTCTGGATGCACAACTATTGGGGTTAGGCAGTCACTCATAGATCCTTCTCATTCTACAGGCAAAGTAGTCAAATGCGTAACATTTGGCGGCACCATAGAGAAATACTCTACCGCTATCATTAGGATTGCTACTCCTTTCTTCACAGGAGATGTACACGCATGTCTTTTGCCGGATCCGATCGCTGATCTTATCATCGGTCGCATTCACGGAGTCCAAGAATGCACTCCGGAGCAAATTTCCGTTTGGGAAAATCAAAATATGCAATCTGCTAATGCAGTAGTCACTAGAGCTCAAGCTCTCAATATGCCTGAAACTTCATCTGTTGAAGATAATGAAGTGCATAACCAAGATGATCCCTTGGTAATTTCTCGTGACTCGTTTATAAAACAACAAGAAGAAGATCCGACTCTTAAGAAATTCTTCACTCTTGTAACAAAAGGTGATCCGAATAAAGATTCAAATTGTAAATCTTGGATTACAATGAAGAATGGCGTACTTGTACGTATGGTGCAAGACTCCACTAAGTCAAGTCATTCTCAGATTCTTGTACCCAAGAATTTGAGAGTTAAGATCTTACAACATGCACACGACTCTCAGTGTGCTGGTCACATGGGTTTTTCCCGTACAAAGTCAAGAGTTCTTGCGGCTTTCTTTTGGCCTTTTGTGAACAAGGACATACGGATCTATTGTCGATCCTGTAAAGTATGTCAAGAAGTCAAATCCAAAGGTCCTCGTCATGCTGCGCCTATTCAGGCTGCAGATATTCCTATTCGTCCATTCCAGAAAATGGCGATAGACATCATTGGTCCATTCAAGATCAAATCTGCTAGAGGACATCAGTTTATCTTAACGTGTGTAGACATGTGCACACGTTGGCCAGAGGCTATCCCTCTAAAGAGCATTACTACCGCTGACATTGCAGATGCTCTTTGGCTTATATTTTCTCGGCTGGGATTCCCCGGAGAAATATTATCAGATCATGGCACCCAACTGATATCGGATACCATGTCTCAAGTAATGTCTACTCTACAGATAGAGAGATCTTTGAGTAGCATCTATCATCCTATGTCCAATGGGATGGTCGAGCGACTAAATAGAACACTTAAGAACTTATTAGGGAAGATAACTGAGGATCATCCTCAGGATTGGGATAGGGTTTTACCCGCGGCCCTCTTCGCGTACAGAGAGGTCCCCAATGAACATACAGGGTTTTCGCCCTTTGAACTTGTCTTTGGCGCGCGACCGCGCGGCCCAATGTCTTTGCTGCATGATCTTATAACAGCTGACAATATTGACGATGACACAAAATCTTCTTACGAGTATGTCATCGCGCTGAGACAAAAGATTATCGAAGCATGCAAATTGGCAACGTCCTCTTCTGAGTTTGCTAAGCAGAAGGCAAGACAATTTGCTAATAAGAAGAGAACTTTACGACAACTTTGTCCTGGTGACAAAGCATTTGTTTTGCTACCTTGTCGTGAAAATAGACTCCTTATTAGTTGGAAAGGTCCGTACGATATAATATCGAAAATTTCAGATGTTGACTACATCGTCGATATTAACGGGAAGCATAAAACCTTCCACATCAATATGCTTACGGAGTTCCATGAACGTCCTGACTATCTACAGCCTATTTTCCAGGCAACGGACGATTCTCATGTCAAACATGGTCATTACTCATCACTGTCTGTAATACAGGATGAGGAAACAAGTTTTTCGGATGTTAATCTCCCGCTTCCAATGATCCCACTTCATTCTAGTGAATCATGGAAAGACGTTACTGTTTCTCCTGATTTGTCTCTAGGAGAACGGCGACAAGTTTCGTCTATGTTACAAACATTTCAGGATGTCCTCACTGACATCCCTGGACAAACTCATGTCATTGAGCATGACATTGTTCTAACTGAACATACTCCAATTAGGGTTAGGCCTTATCCTATCCCTATACATTTCCAAACACAGGTTGAAAAGGAGTTGGATGAAATGATAGATTTACAAATAATCGAACCATCCACTTCTGCATATTCTTCGCCGATGGTTATTGTTCGAAAAAAAGACAATAACATACGTCTTTGCGTTGACTATCGCAAATTGAATCAAGTTACGAAGTTCGATGCTGAACCTATGCCTTTACTAGAAGAGTTACTTACTCGTCTTTCTAAATCGCATTTTTTCACTAAACTTGATTTGTCTAAAGGATATTGGCAAGTTCCATTATCCGAACGCGCCAAACCTCTTACCGCTTTCTCTACTCCCAGAGGCCTTTTCCAATGGAATTTTATGCCTTTCGGCCTTATGAACGCACCAGCTACATTTGTACGCATGATGCGTCGAATCCTATCGTATCGGTCAGATGTCATTGCTTATCTAGACGACATCTGTCTTTTCAGCGATACTTGGGAAGATCACTATTCAGGATTAGTTGAATTATTATCAACTCTGCGTGAGTATAACCTGACAGCAAAACCATCTAAAGCTTGTATTGGCTTTAGCGAAATTGCTTTCTTAGGCCATCGAGTAGGTCACGGTTTCTTGAAGACAGAAGACCATAATATCACTAAGATACTTAACATCTCTATCCCTAGGACTAAAAAGCAAGTGCGAAGTCTTTTAGGTCTCATACAATTTTATGGACGTTTCATTCCGAATCTGTCCTCTATCATGGCACCTCTCTCTACACTATTAAAGAAAGGGTCGCCTAACATGGTTCACTGGTCTCATGAATGCCAATCTTCACTAGAGAAGATCAAAACTATGTTTTCATCACCACCTATTTTAGTGTTACCTACAACAGATAAGACATTTGTTCTTCGTAGTGACGCTTCATCCACTGGGATTGGAGCGGCACTAATGCAAGAGTACTCTGGAACTCTGCATCCTGTAATGTACATATCCAGAAAACTTAATGCTGCAGAAAGGAATTACTCGGTTTTAGACCGTGAATTATTGGCAATGGTTTGGTCAATTCTCAAACTCCAAAGATTCCTTCTGGGCGCGCATTTCGTAGTGGAAACTGACCAAAAAGCTCTTACGGCTATCCAAAGTAAAAACTTGAAGAGCTCGAGATCAACTCGATACGCAATCGCTCTTCAACCTTTTCATTTTTCGGTACGAGCTATCCGTGGTTCAGAAAATGTGATGGCGGACATTCTGTCCAGATGCCCACATGATGCCACTTAACTGTTAAATATTGGATCTTTTTAATATGTATAACTTTACAACAGTTATTTTTTGTTTCTTTACTAAGATACACATTTGTAATTTAATAATAGAATGATGGTATCGCTACTTAGCGGTTTATTGATGTTAATTCACCGCTGTTCTTTGATGATTGTTTCTTCATAAATCATAAATTTAAGATTGTAGTGTGAATTTTTGGTATGCATTGTATAATTACCAGAATTGTATTATACGTACATCACACCTTCCTGGAAACATTTATTCGTAGGGAAACAATTTCTCTCAGATTTTGAGATATATATTCTCACCAGTCATATTAGGAATTATAGTTATTCCTGATATTTTCATCTGCGCAGTATTCTTGCGTTGTGAGCCTATTCTACGGTGCTCCTAGATGTATTTTAAAAAAAA
Source organism: Oreohelix idahoensis (assembly GCA_024509875.1). Classification (NCBI taxonomy): domain Eukaryota; kingdom Metazoa; phylum Mollusca; class Gastropoda; order Stylommatophora; family Oreohelicidae; genus Oreohelix; species Oreohelix idahoensis. The sequence goes on from JAMPIV010018649.1 coordinate 30,162, forward strand.
AATTTTTTTTTTTTTTTTTCCCGGGAGGTGTGGTAAGACTGTAAAGGGCAATTTTTACTATCTTGCAATATAATACATTTATATTCTTATTATGTTCGCAAATATTTTGTAAGCAAAGTATTTCCTTTTTAAGTGCTTAAGGAGAAGTCATTTTTGGGTTGCTTCCCTTGAAAATAGTTCTGTCATCTTCGATCGGACTCCGCAGACGACTCTAGGCCTACTGCGATTTATTCTGTGGCTGGGTAGGAATAGATTGTTCTTGCTTCAGTATATCTATGGCCTGAATTTATACGTAGTGTTTGTATGAGTAGGACGAGTCTGTCTTATATATGGATATCTTTGCATTTCTAAGTCGAACTAATTTGGTTGTCGCTAGAAAAAGGTCAAAGGCTATGCAGCGGAAGTATCGCTAGCAAGGGGTGTGATCCATGGCTGTCATCCTGTGAGGATGCCGAGTTTTGTTGTAGCAGGCTTTTTGCCGAAATAGTGATCTATATATGGATGGGGAAAAGTGATAATCATTTAGACATGTTGTATGTACTTTACCCCAGTGTTTATTCTCTTTTGCCAAGGAATGGCAAAGTTATATTTCGCATAAAAAGGTAAAACCACAATTTATTATGAACTTGGGCTTCGCCATCGTTGTTGATAAGCAGATGCACAGTGGTACTTTTTAAAAAGAATATCCATTCAAAGGAAGAAGACATTCCTATGTATCAGCACTGGATTGTATGATATTATTCAATTACCTCTATGAGAGAACCTATGAAGAAATGAGGACATTTAATGAATGACTAATTTTGGTCTATATTCTATAGTGAGTGAAGCTCACGAGAGAGAGAACAGCCATGTTGAAATTCATATACTTTGTATTTATCGAGTGAGAAAAAGGGATGCCTGTACTATCGCTCGATGAACCAAGAGATCACTGCTACATGTGAGAACCCATGTCTGGGATTCCTATATTATGAATATATATATATATTGAACTTTACGTGAAGGAATATTCGCTAGACGAGGTTAGGTCTAGGAGCCTTCCTATGTATTGGTTATGGTCTGACGTGCCCAGTCAGTAAAGCCAGATGATTTACATGATGGAACGCTGAATGCTTATTTACGAATGCTCCATTATGATATTTGCCAAGCATGAATGCTAACTTAAGATGATATTCCTGTGATCAACATTATGCTGTCTATGTCGACATTTGTTCCTGTAACCATACACGTACTGTCCAAGTGTGCGTCCCATTAAATGTTATAAAAAGACCACCGTAGTTCCAGTACTTCTTGAATTCGAACAGTGTGAGTATGAGTGATGTACTACCAACCTGTCAACTCTATCGAATCATTCTACCATTCGCGTACTGACATTCAGATACACACTCATTGTTTACACTCACATTCTTGTCGGAGCCTCATCACGTTCCAGGACAAGATGACCTGTATGACCAAAACTGTGCTGGGTTTGATGAGTTGACAATCGTTACACTTTACTACACCAGTCCCAACATCTACATTTATCCACTGGTGGACATTCACATCATTTAGCAAATAAAGCATGATTCAACAACTAGTAGCCAGTATGAGTTAACAACTACACACAAAGAAAGAGTTTAACAATAGTGTTGTAGATCTGCGAATGTTTGCGAAAGTTTTTCAATTTCTTGACATAGCGGTGTAAAAGATGTAGTCCTAATGACAGTCCATCTCGACTAAAAATCTGAAATAATTGTATAAAATTAAAACACAGTGTTGACCACAAAAGCCAGATCCAAACCTCAGAAATGAGGTATCTGAGGAAGGTGGTTGAAGTAACAAGAAGAGACATGGTCCGAAACCAGACGATACGCCAAGACCTAAAATCCCACCCGCTGCAGACCCAAATAGAACAGTCCCAACTAAGATGGTTTGGCCATGTCTGCAGAATGGGAGAAGATCGGCTACCACGAAAAGCATGGGAAACAAAGAGCCAGGGATCCAGACCTCCAGGACGACCCAGAGTCCGCTGGGAGGACAACATTAGACAATCTTTGAAGGACCGAGGACTAGAATGGAACCAGGCCAGGAAGAAGACAGCTGATAGAATAGTCTGTCGCTCTCTCTTCCAAACCTCTACACCTCACGGTAGAAGAGGAACGACTAAGTAAGTAAGTAAGTGTTGACGCCATAATAACTTGTTAGTATCTGTGGGTGTTGCAGACATCGTAACTGTCAATATCGTCAGTATCATCAGCAGGATCTTGACTGAGTCTGACATCTTTCTGAAAAAATAAATTTCCTACCAAAAAAAAAATGGATACTAGTGACTTTAGATGATAGAGGTAACGAGGGAGAGTACTATTTGTAGAGAGAGTACTCGGTGGGTACTATTAGCTGGGTGAGTACCTTTTTGTTATTACAGAAGATTGATTCTCCAATAAACCAATAATATTTGAACTGGACGTTTACGAATTTGACATGAGGAAGTTGGCGACTTCCATCAAAATATGTTTTTTCATCGTCAATCGTTGATCCCAAGAGGATGGCGTATTTCGCACTGTCGAGTGTGTGGTGGCTGCAGTGGTCGAGGGTAAGGGTGAAGTAGTGTTGAAATGGTGCACCTCATGCTGCGTTTTGTGTGGCTGTCTGCGTTTTCCACGCAATTTCATACAATTGCTCTTGAGGTAACCGGACAAATTTTGTTAACGGTCGGGAGTCATCTGTTGTTCCATAATCTTGAGAATTTGTCTGCCTGGCCGATTGTCTTACTGCTGTTCGAATTCGTCTAGACGATGTGTGGATGCTCAATGGGTCATGTACCTGACTTGACCTATCAACATCTGTTTGTGTTGCGACAGAAATCATATTTATTTTATTCACTTGCAGTTTGTGCATTTATCTAGGTTGACTATTGATCATGGGGGCCCATTGTGTCTCATTTGACTTTACAAAGCCGACCTGGTGATGTATGTTAGGTGTTTTTCTCCATTGTTGTATTGGTCTGATATGTACCCTCATTCCATCTTCTGTCGTTATTAAGCAAGTTTGTTGGTCAATGGTTGTAACATTTTGTACGTCGCATATCTTTCGTTGTTTGATTCCGTTGATAAGGTTTTATTAAGACTGTTCCAGTGGCTGTCGACAGTGGCTATGTGACCCGTGTTGTTGCTGTTGTCTCGATACTTGATCTGGGATCTTCTATTGTAGTTATGTGGTGTGCTCTCTGATTCACTCCGGCAATATGTATTGTGGCTCTCTGGTTCTCTCCGGCAATATGTATTGTTGCTCGTATATCTGTGTCTGTTCATTAGCCATGTCCGAAATGTGTTAGAATCACCCGTGAAGGGGGTTATAACCGAGCGAATTTGGTTATATTTATTATAGTGATCTACATTGGATAGCGTGTCTGTTATCCGTTGCAACGCGGTCATTGTGGGTTCGGCCTCTACAGGTAAGGGTATGTTAGCAGGATTGACGTTTGCCTACTGCATTTCCTGTTGCTCTTGTAGCTGCTGTGCATATAACGTATGTTGTTGTTGCTGTTGCTGTAGTGTATACAACGCCTGTTGTTGCTGCAGTTGTTCTTGACTTTGATCCATTGTAGTGATTATGCCTGTCTGCTTTCACCAAGAAGAAAGGGCAGGTCACGGCGCCAATTAGTGTAATATGTGGCCGTGTATGTTTATACGGCACTAGTAGTTATATTGATTTTATTTAGTCAGAGTTAATCCTTCATATGTTGTTGTGGTTCAAGTGCTAACTGGCCTTCCGCCAGAGATGGTAATACTTGACTCTTTTGTTGTTTTTTCAACCCAGGAATGTTCTTCCCTTTAAGTTTAGTGATACGTAAAACAGTTTCAATCATAAAAACGTATATCCAAAAGAAATTACTGTAAAGTTCCACAAACAGCAAATGTAGAAAATTATATTAGAGTTTATTGTAAATTTCACAATGATGATTGGTTATCCAAGATAAAAAAATATGTAATCCAACTGAATAATATATGTATATCCAAATAGAATAATATATGTATATCCAAATAGAATAATATACTGATTTGTCTACTCAAAATCTTGTCTTGGTATCCTCAAAGACAAAAAAATCCTCTAGTCTAAAGTTATGGTTTCATTAGAATCATAAATCCTTAAATCTCTGCCTATCGCCCACAACTCTATTTATACTATTTTCTTCTTCTTTCCCGCCTTTTTTCACACGACCCGTCCTTTTTTCACACGGTACAATAATCTACATTTGCACTCCTTTCCTCAGCTTTTCGACCTTTTTGCACACGACATTCTGTTATTTCGACTTTTTTTTCACGTGGGTGATCTTTTCCAACTTAACAATTGGATTTAAAAAAACCCAGATCACACAAACATTCATTTCCCACTTTCGCGCTTATAAATCCCATTCATTATTATCTGGGACAGACCTACGTTTGCCTGTCAGAGCAGTAATTGCCAACTGAACTTTGAATGAATACTGCGTTTTGTGTAAAAACGTCTTATTTGCTTTTAAGGTCTGTCATTCTTACATGTAGCATGTATTATAGCCCATATAATTGCTTAGCGTGGAAGTAGGAGGGATAATGCTTGCGTGAAAGGCCAAGTGGTCAGAGGTACTCAATTTCAAGATGTTGAATTATGTTGGAGCAGTGTGCCGCTCATGGAAGTCTTGTGTAAAATAAAATGAAAGTTGTTTAAACAGAGGTCTTCAGAGAATCTTTGAAAAGTTTTAGATTCTTTATTTTTACATTCCAACAATTAACAAACTGTTGTAGTTCAACGCTTCTAAGAGATGGGCCGTGTTCAAACTGAAAACAGGGCAATATGTTAAGAGATAAAAGCGAGAAATTAAAACAAAACATAACTTCAAACAAAAATAGCATGGTTGTTCCAGTTGGTTGATGAATACGACTATAAATACGCATAGGAACGATTACACAGAAACATTGTAGACAGTTTTAAAAACAAGTTGTCGGCAATTTTATTAGACACTTTTACTGAGTCAACATCAGTAAATTATTATACATGATAAAGTACAACAGAGCGATACACTTATATTCAGGCTTAACTCTACTTATCTTTCCTGTAGACCTCAGAACCTTTCCCGAAATGAATATAAATATTGTAGACCGATGTCTTTGACATTCCACATCCGGCTCTTTAGTCATGACGTTGTCATTCAAACTGCCCATTTTCCACCGCAACAGCGATTGGTCGAAAAAATTGTAGATAAATACTATTTATTCACAAATCCATATAACATGCAGCTGCGTTTCATCAAAGGGATTTACGGTCTGTCAACCACTGTTCATAAATAGAGCCATCTCTACTGGGCCATTAATATTCATGCCTGTTACATGATAAAGTACAACAGAGCGATACACTTATATTCAGGCTTAACTCTACTTATCTTTCCTGTAGACCTCAGAACCTTTCCCGAAATGATTATTATACATGATAAAGTACAACAGAGCGATACACTTATATTCAGGCTTAAACTCTACTTATCTTTCCTGTAGACCTCAGAACCTTTCCCGAAATGAATATAAATATTGTAGACCGATGTCTTTGACATTCCACATCCGGCTCTTTAGTCATGACGTTGTCATTCAAACTGCCCATTTTCCACCGCAACAGCGATTGGTCGAAAAAATTGTAGATAAATACTATTTATTCACAAATCCATATAACATGCAGCTGCGTTTCATCAAAGGGATTTACGGTCTGTCAACCACTGTTCATAAATAGAGCCATCTCTACTGGGCCATTAATATTCATGCCTGTTACATGATAAAGTACAACAGAGCGATACACATTATTCAGGCTTAAACTCTACTTATCTTTCCTGTAGACCTCAGAACCTTTCCCGAAATGATTATTATACATGATAAAGTACAACAGAGCGATTTCAGACTTAACTCTACTTATCTTTCCTGTAGACCTCAGAACCTTTCCCGAAATGAATATATATATTGTAGACCGATGTCTTTGACATTCCACATCCGGCTCTTTAGTCATGACGTTGTCATTCAAACTGCCCATTTTCCACTACAGCAGTAACGGTTCTTTCAACTTTTCTGTAAAGTTCTTCTGGTAATAATAGTCAGCGGTATAATTAGATAGCGTTCACATGGACAATATTATCATAATACTTCTCTGGTTAAGCTGCTGGCATAAATATGAATAAACACTTTCCTGTAGATCTTTATCCACAGTAGAATATTTGGTTTCTGGCGTTTTGAGTTTTCTTGAAATATATAACGTCGGGTGAAGGACATCGTTGTGATACTGGAGCAAACAAGCGCCAATTCCGTAATTACTCGCATCTGTACGGAGGATAAACTTTTTAGAAGAATCTGGTAGTCTCAAAATAGGTGGATGTGAAAAAGAATTCCCCACGGATACAGTTAGATACTGTCGGCCCTAGTGACTGTAAAAAATTATTTCACACAATAAGCAGCAGTAACATACAAACTGTCAAAATATACGCAAACAAGTAAAAAAAATTTCTGTATTTTTTCTACACACACCAATTGGTTCTATTCTATTTTTGCAAAGAAGACCACCAAAACGTATCCAGAAAACAGAAAGGCTTTTTCAAAGACAACCTCGGATCCCATACAAAGACTAAAACGGAAGAGTCACTTTTATAACCCCGACTATAACTACTAAAGATCAGCTAAAGTGTTGATTACAATTATCGGCATTAGAAAATACATGAAAACATGTTTTTTCAGTCTCTGTTGGATTTGTATCTGTTTAGTCTGTCTGTCAGTAAATCTCTCTTGTCTATTTTGCCGGTACTGTCTGTAAAAAATCTGTGTGACATGTATTTTCTGTTTATTTTATTAATCTGTCAGTACTTTCAACTATTATTCTGGGAAACTCAGAATGTCATTAAAATAGGTATAGTATGTATGCTTTGTCAAATTAACAGAGCATTGTCTATTTGTCGGTCTTCATCTCTGTTTTAGTGACATTCTGCTTTTCTGGGTTTTTAAAAAAAATCTGTGTGACTTGTATTTTCTGTTTACTTTATTAATCTGTCAGTACTTTCAACTATTATTCTGGGAAACTCAGAATGTCATTAAAATAGGTATAGTATGTATGCTTTGTCAAATTAACAGAGCATTGTCTATTTGTCGGTCTTCATCTCTGTTTTAGTGACATTCTGCTTTTCTGGGTTTTTTTTAAAAATCTGTGTGACTTGTATTTTCTGTTTATTTTATTAATCTGTCAGTACTTTCAACTATTATTCTGGGAAACTCAGAATGTCATTAAAATAGGTATAGTATGTATGCTTTGTCAAATTAACAGAGCATTGTCTATTTGTCGGTCCTCATCTCTGTTTTAGTGACATTCTGCTTTTCTGGGTTTTTTAAACAAATCTGTGTGACTTGTATTTTCTGTTTATTTTATTAATCTGTCAGTACTTTCAACTATTATTCTGGGAAACTCAGAATGTCATTAAAATAGGTATAGTATGTATGCTTTGTCAAATTAACAGAGCATTGTCTATTTGTCGGTCTTCATCTCTGTTTTAGTGACATTCTGCTTTTCTGGGTTTTTTAAAAAAATCTGTGTGACTTGTATTTTCTGTTTATTTTATTAATCTGTCAGTACTTTCAACTATTATTCTGGGAAACTCAGAATGTCATTAAAATAGGTATAGTATGTATGCTTTGTCAAATTAACAGAGCATTGTCTATTTGTCGGTCCTCATCTCTGTTTTAGTGACATTCTGCTTTTCTGGGTTTTTTAAACAAATCTGTGTGACTTGTATTTTCTGTTTATTTTATTAATCTGTCAGTACTTTCAACTATTATTCTGGGAAACTCAGAATGTCATTAAAATAGGTATAGTATGTATGCTTTGTCAAATCAACAGAGCTATTGTCTATTTGTCGGTCTTCATCTCTGTTTTAGTGACATTCTGCTTTTCTGGGTTTTTTTTAAAAATCTGTGTGACTTGTATTTTCTGTTTATTTTATTAATCTGTCAGTACTTTTAACTATTATTCTGGGAAATTCAGAATGTCATTAAAATAGGTATAGTATGTATGCTTTGTCAAATTAACAGAGCATTGTCTATTTGTCGGTCTTCATCTCTGTTTTAGTGACATTCTGCTTTTCTGGGTTTTTTTAAAAATCTGTGTGACTTGTATTTTCTGTTTATTTTATTAATCTGTCAGTACTTTTAACTATTATTCTGGGAAATTCAGAATGTCATTAAAATAGGTATAGTATGCTTTGTCAAATCAACAGAGCTATTGTCTATTTGTCGGTCTTCATCTCTGTTTTAGTGACATTCTGATTTTCTGGGTTGTTTTAAAATCTGTGTGACTTGTATTTTCTTTTTAGTTTGTTAATCTGTCAGTACTTTAACGATTATTCTGGGATTTCATTAAGTGAAATTAATTAATTAATTAATTGTTAATTTCATACAGGATCAGCGCCCCACGCTTTTTGTCACTTTAATGTTACATTTTTTACTGCAAGCTATAAACTCCTTGAAAAGTTATTTGTGAGTTTTTAGTTCATTAAAAGCGTGTGTTTAAAATATTTTTAAAATACTTTTTATAACTATTTTTCTTGTGACTAAATTATAGAGGTCTTGCAAGTTTATTTTTTCATTATGTGTCTGTCTTATTAATTATTTAGTAACATTCTGTTTTTCTGTCTATCTGTTTGGTTTCTATGAATGTTATTTATGTTCGACAATCTGTCAGTAATTGTAATTATTATTCTTGTGACTGATAAACAGCTTGAAAAGGGTCAGACGGGGGGGAACAGAAAAATGTTAAAAGTTACCGCTTTATTATGGCCATGTTGCCAATGTCCGAGGCAACATGCGTTTTATGAAATTAGTGAACTGCTTGCACAATGCAATTAACCATCCACAGGTAGATTTTACACGCTTTTATTTAACTTCACTTGTATGTCACTTTCGTTTTACTTTCAAATCTTGCAATCGATGTTTCAATCACTTCCAGATGAGCAATAATTCTGAAACTCGGCATAGTTGTGAATTCCCGATGACAATACAATAATCCGTCAATTATTTAAAATTTAATATTGTAATTATGACATTATGAGTAGTTAAATTTTCTCGTAAAGAAATGTGAACAAATCAAGGGTAATAATCAAGTTAAATAAAACGTCATGAGTACGTGGAGTGCTTTATTGTTTTCTATGCGTAAAACAGGGCAGTAGACCTACTCAAACAAGTGTTTAGCTCAATAAAAGGAAACAATCCAAATTATAAAATTATGAATCAAGGGAAAGTCGAGTTCGATCTCTAGATGGTCTTTAAATTGAAGAAATTAATTGCACCAAATTAACAGGCACAAAGCCATGGTACACTTATGGATAAAATATATGATGAGAGCTTAAAATAAGCGCTGAAGCGATTCGCGTTTTTTGTCAATTCGATATTACATTTTTTTACTGCAAGCTATAAATGGGTGCTTGCTTAGAATAGAGGGATTAAAATGGTATGACAAGGTTACCAACGTGGAACTGATGACAAGAACTAGACAAGTGCCAGTGGAACATGAAATGAGAAGAAGACGATGGCGATGGATAGGACACACACTGAGGAAACCTGTTGATAGCATTACAAGGCAGTCCTTGTTCTGGAACCTCCAGGGCAAGAGAGGCAGAGGTAGACCAAGAAGCACATGGAGAAGAGAGCTGGAAACAGAGGTGAAGATGATGAGGAGAACGTGGAAAGAACTTGAGATGATGGCACGTGACAGGAAGACTTTGCATGTTGAAGGCCTATGCTCCTTTGGGAGTGGAGGTTTATGATAATGAAGCAATAAACTCCTTGAAAAACTATTTTTGGGTTTTTAGTGCATTAAAAGCATCTGTTTAAAATGTTTTATTTTCACGTTTGTTATTTCTTTAACCTCACGCCCATGACATGAAGTTGAAATACGATGAATTAGGAAATTGGCTGGGCTCCAGGTGAAGTATATTGTCGGTTATTCCACGTGAACGCAACACTGATATGAGACTGTGATGGTATTGCCTCCCCTCTTTGCAGTGTAGTCCAACAGTGGCCACAACTCAAGAGTATCTAATATGGGCTTCAAAGGTGTCTACTTTAATTCTAGAATGTGACGACAATTTTTGTGAAAAAATTAAGAAATGACTAGTTTTAGCTCGTTAAGCCCCCACCTCTGATTTACTCAGTGGAATTCTTATTAGTCTGGTATAGATCTGTTTAGAGTGTGTGTATTAAGTTGACTGAAACAAACATTTATAATGATTAAATCGAAGTTAAATTTGTAAAATTACAAATAACAAAATTTAATAATCTCTTAAGTGTTAACAGCTTGAAAATAATTGAATAGTTTGGAAGAAAAGTTTCATCATTGATTGACAGTAGAGTCGTTGAAAATAAGTTCACTTTGGCAGCGTATATTTTGCACTTAGCTGCCAATTGTAGTTTCTGCTCCCGCTGATGGGTTGGTTCTTTTTACACTGCTCACGCTCGTTGCTGGTCAAGGTTGTAGGGTGTAACTCGTTTCCCAGAAATGTCAAGGAGAGTCTACAAAGTTGGTCACTCGTCTTAAAGCTTAGGCCGCTATTCCCTTCTTGTTCCAGATATAGTACTTTCTGCTGGTACCACAAGGAACTATGATAAAGAATAGAAACGAAACGCTCTCCTGAGTATTGCGTTTCTCGACACATACGTATGTGTCCCCTTTCTTCTATTCTACCATCCCATTTATTTCAGAATTTACCCTCGATGAGAATTAAATTTAATCCCTTGGGATACAACTTTCTTTACATTTAAACTGGATAGCTTGTAAGGTTACTTTACATTTAAATGTAAAGATTAATAGTACAAATAGAATATGTTTACATTTACATTTCAATAGATTGAAAAGTGTTCACAATATAAATTGAATATGTTTTAATTCATCTTTACACTGATTTGATAAAGTTTGAAACTTCCATTATTTTTAAAGTGCATATGTTTTCATCGACATCTACCCTGCTTTAAAACTGTAAGTATTATAATTAGATTGTACATCATTTCTTCATCTATTCTTCCCTGCTCCATATGGAACCTGGGACTGTTTATGCAATTAGTTCTCTTTAACAAACTAACAATAAAGCAATTGCCAGCCCGTGGCAGTTGTGGTTCATGAAATCATGAGGTTGCCAGCCTCGAATAAATAGGACATCCAGTAGCGATTTTCACAAATTAATATTCACATGGTTATATAAATAAATAAATAAATAAATAAATATAGATATATATATATATATATATATATATATATATATATATATATATATATTTTTATATATATATATATATATATATATATATATATATATATATATATATATATATATATATGTGTGTGTGTGTGTGTGTATGTAGGTTCGCATGTTAGTAATATAAAATGTAAAATGACAACTTGCGCCAATCCTGGCTCACATACATTTTTTGCTCAGATGAATAAAAAAGACTTGAATCGGTCTAGGGGTGTCGTTTCTTTAATAAGATAATTCACTCTATGATTCCGTGTTTTTTCAGTGTCCTCAGTCCCGGTTTCCTTATTAAAATGATAGAGATTTCCTGGGCTGTTTGTGTAAATCAACCTAGAAAGAATTCTGAATTCTAACTCTGCAAGGTCTGATGTCGTCGTGGCAAGCGTGGATCTCACAGTAAGGTTTCATAGTGAAAAAAACAATGAAAATGGTCATGTTATATTATGTGTCTTCCCCACGACCTCCTGTTTGACCATCTGTGTTGTGTCTTATCACGACAATAATTAGTTGGTCACACGAGCCATGTCAGCGCTAAGTAAACTCGCTTGGCCATTTACGTGCGAAAACAGTCTCCCCCTTTTGGTACAATAGGATTTATGTCGGTCATCCTTGCTTCACCTACTAATCTATCCACAGGAATAGGCATGTAAACACACATACATGACTATCGCTGAGAGGAGTGTAGGAATGAAATACCAAATATCTGCTACACATAGCAGAGAAAGAAAGAACGTGCGACAATTGAAAGCACGCAACAAAAATCAGTACAAAAATGTAACTGATATTGCCGTAGTGAAACAGAGATCGAGAGAGGCCGCCCCATTCTGTCACATACGCACTCTCCTTAATGATTTGTAGAATATCTAGTTTTTGGGCGGTCACTTCTCGATGTGTTCTACTGTGCACTGTGTACTCTCTCTCTCGTAGAGCTATCCTCTCTTCTCTTATCTCGGTGGCGAGTGAATGAGTTTCTCGCTTGGCAGTGTATGCAGTTTTGAATGTACTCACGCACATCTGCCCACCGTATGGGCCAAAAGAAAACCTCTTTAAGGTTACTCATGGTGAGTCCTACTGAAACATGTTCTCCCGATATGGATATATGAGTCGCTTTCTTAACGGAGGGTCTTAAGGGTAGAGGCACCACGAGTAGTTTTCCCTGCATCGTCCGCTGTTAAATAATTCCATCCTCTTTGTGGACAGTTCCCGCTGAAGCGTAGGTTATCTTGATCTGACTATGTTCAGAGTATTATAAATCAAGACGAAGATGTCTTCAATGTTTAACCGGCTAGAGTAATGTCTTCCATCTGCGCTTGTCGTAACTCAGCTTTACTACACTGAAAAGACGAGTTGAGGGACGAGTTATCCAATGTTGAATGTTGGGTACTCTGCTCAAACTTTTGCTTGGTAGTTTCATCCTTCTAGATTTCCAGGTGATGGCGAACAGAGCAGTCTTTCACAAATTGTCTAACATCGTGTCGCAAACCTGGCCAGAAGTAATTCAATGAAATATGCCTTACTAGGGCATTTGAGCCTTTAATGGGGTGGGGCTGGATTCAGTGCATTTCCTGCATTAGGCGAGTGTGATAGGGTAGTGTCTCTTATTCCCCACATGTCTATAGACCAAACCTTTCTCCCTGTAATATGCTCACAGAGCAGTATGGGAGTTGTTAAAGTCTGTTTGTCTTAAGCTAGGGAATAAACTTTTTTATACTATGGTCTAAGGGAGATTACAGGATGTATTACTTTTTGATACAGGTCTGATTTAGTTGTTATCTCCCTTGACTTGCCATTTGGTCATTTAAGATTTTCTGTTCGTAGATTTTTCTAGAACAGTTCACGAGTATGTTTCAGTTATTCTCGTGGGAGCTAAACTCACGTCATGCGATGATCGGCGCATGCGTGTTGGTTTTGGCGGGACCGGGAGACTGTATCCCGAGACAGTCTGCCCGGGATTTTAGAGCTGAGAAGGTGTTCAGCGAGCCTGCTCTGACTGTGTGAACGAGGAAACAGAGTCCTCTGTGTGATAAAAATGTTTGAGATTTATCCCCTGTTATAATTTTGACATACTTCTGAGTGCCAAGGATGGCGAATGTTTTGTGTTTGATTCTTGGAGGGCAGTGAAGGTAAAAATACCATTTAAACTATTTTTTGTAGCCAAGAACTTTATATTAATATGATTCTACCAGCCCAAGATGGTTGGCTGACAATGAGGTGAATTTATCCTGGTGCGGAGGAGAGTTTATGAAAATATTGATATTGTTATCTTGCCAAAGATTTATATGACTTGTTCGTCAGAGGAAACACAGAGAAAATTATATGGAAGCCCGACACTTGTGCGGCTTATATTGGCAAAGATTTATATGACTTGTTTGTCAGAGGAAACACAGAGAAAATTATATGGAAGCCCGGCATTTATGCGGCTAATTTTGCCCAAAGATTTACCTGACATGGTTTTGTCAGAGGACACTCAGAGAACAGTAGATATTTGAAGCCCGGCATTTATGCGGCTATATTGCCCAAAGATTTAACTGACATGGTTTTGTCAGAGGACACTCAGAGAATAGTAGATATTTGAAGCCCGGCATTTATGCGGCTATATTGCCCAAAGATTTACCTGACATGGTTTTGTCAGAGGACACTCAGAGAACAGTAGATATTTGAAGCCCGGCATTTATGCGGCTATATTGCCCAAAGATTTACCTGACATTGTTTTGTCAGAGGACACTCAGAGAACAGTAGATATTTGAAGCCCGGCATTTCTGCGGCTATATTGCCCAAAGATTTACCTGACATGGTTTTGTCAGAGGACACTCAGAGAACAGTAGATATTTGAAGCCCGGCATTTATGCGGCTATAATTTTGCCAGAGTCTCTGTTGTACTAGATGCAGTGAACTTATGTTATCTACATGATGTTGATGTGTTTGAACCTTGTCCTAATGACAGTATGTTTGTTTGATGTCAACGTGATAATATCGTAATAAATCGTTGGAACCGTGCAAGTCGTTTTCAACCTTCCTGACCTCTGCATGTGGTATGAAGGGTGTGTATACTGTGGATAATTGATCAAGAACGTACACCCATTCGCGTATGTTGCTTTATCTATACACACACGCCATGTCGGCCACTTCTACTCTTCACTTCATGCCACGAGAAGAATACAAGCCACAATAATAGTTTGCAACAGTGCACCGATCAAGAACTTGATCACAGTCATACAACGCTTCTTGCAACAGTGGTGGTTAGAATCCTTACATCCAACAGTTGCAACCACCACCTTTTTCCAACAATCAAGCATTATCATATTGCAACAGTAATTAGCCTGCTCGATTGGGCTATGTGATGTTCTAGTGGCGTTATTACTTGAACGTGCCCGGCGTTGCCCAGAAGTGTATCTGTCTTACAACAAGGGAATCCAGTCCGTGTTTCCTAAGTGGAAATTCTACAGAATTTAGAGGATTGACAGTACGAAGTTTGTACAGGAGTTATACAATGTCAACATGGCAAGAAGCTGAGCATTTGTATATACATATAGCTGTACCTTGCATCATTGATTTGCTGTACCCTTCAGCGGTGGATCCTCTTATCGTTGGACTGTGTCTGATAGGAACTTCATTGTTACTGTTCTGGAGGCCAGGATATTTTTCGCCAGTTTAAGATAAGTGGCTGTTTGTTGTCATAGACTGTGTCTCTATGTTGTGAGTTAATTAAGCCTTTCTCATATATTTAGGCTACATATTCATTCTCTGTTATCTATGTTATATATGTTCTCTTTTTTCTTAGAGGGTTTGGTTGGGAGGAGACTGTCGTAGGATATCCCACTTTACCGAGGGCCTACGACAGCGTTCTTTAGGGACTATTTCGAATTTCCCACAGTGGAAATTGCCAGCAACATTTTGTTGCTGACGTATTTTGTCCACTACGTTGGTCTTCCGTGATATTTTTGTTTAGTTGTGACGAGCTGTTCTGCGTTGTTTTTCGTATATTTTTTCTCCGTTCTTTAATTTTGATTAATTTGTTGTATTTGTCTGCCTCCCCTTTTCTATCGTTTATTTCTTTACACCTTTTCATTTATACACTGTGTAGTCGATTGTTTTGTTAGTATATTTGCAGCTGTCATTACAAGCTGTGTAATATTCTGCTTTAGTTCTGCTTTATTGTTTTGTTGATTCCTGCAAACGTTGTCGTTTGTCCTTGATATTTTGTCTTTGTCTTTTTAGTTGATATTATTCATTGTTGTTATACAATGTCAATATTGTTATGCACAATACGTATATAAGTGATTAATTATATTATTGATAAGTAATAATTATACAAGTTCTTTGACAAAGACTTGTCACCCACTGAGTTGGGATAAAGTAAGTTTCAGCGAGGAATATATTTACATAAGTTACTATGGATATTGTGGATCATTTTCTTCGGGAGGGAAGAAAATAACGTTTAGTTGGTGAAGACTGTGAGGATTATGCCACAGAACAATTCCTACTTCAGGCGAGCAATGATCTTAGAGAATATGCTCTGTATAATTATAGATATGGCTGTTCCAAGGATAGAGTACTTAGACTTACTAAATTACTATCCACACTTTTTTATGATAAAGGAAATAGTATTAAGTTGGATGCGTTACAAAAAACGATAAATGAGCTTCAGGGTGACAAGAAAGCTCTTACTGATGCGTCACATCAGATGAAAATGCAGTATGAGAAGAAGTTGTCAGCAATGAATTTTGAAAATACTGTACTCAAGGGTAAAGTGACGATGTTGATAGAAGATAATAAGAAATTCTATGACTTTTCTCTTAGTCAGAGACAAAAGTAAGAGGATGAAGTGATCTCATTAAAACAGTTGTTGGATAACCAGACGGATAAGGTGAACTCTTCCACGCTTGATTTAAAACTACCGTGGAAGATAATAGAAACATTAGCTCTTCCTCATGAGAATAAATTAAGACAATCTCAATTGGAAGAGAATAAAAGGCAGCTGGAAGATGAGATGAGTTCAATTAAAAACAAATATCTATGTGAGGAACAGGCTCTTATTAGAGAGCTAGAACAAGTCAAAATGAACTATGAGAAGTTGAAGTTAGATTATGTAGAGTTGGAATTTGAGATTGAAAAACAGAAAATAGAAATTGAGGAACAGAAATTAGAGGCTGAAGAAAGAAAATTGCAGATACAGATGCAAACTGAAGAAAATATGAACTTGCATGAGGAGAAGATGTCGTCTATGGAGCTGAAATAAATAAAGGTTGTGAATGAGAAGGATATGGTTTTTCCTGAAAAGATTGATGAACTTATGACTAGTCATCATTGTGCTATGGAAGCACTCAAACTTGAACTTGTTCAGGAGAGAGCTAAGACTTTAGAGAATATCCAAACTCACCAACAGGAAATTAAGAACCTTAAATTGGAAAATACATCTCAGTTAGACGACTTAAAGATAGATTATAACAGGCTTCGTGTTAAAACCAACGAGAGAATTCAGAAAGCTGTTGCTAGAGAGAAAGCTGTTGCAGAAGTAGAAATTGCAAAACTTCGTAACAGAATTGATGGATTGTTAGATATTGTTTTGAACAACAAGATGTTGTCTACTACCAAGGTGGATAGATTTAGACATAAAGCTGATGGTCAATATGTTACAAATGCAAAGAGTCAGCCACATGAACTCAATGCTAACAGTAACACTAAACATGGTTTAAACAAATCTTTTCGTGGCAAATATAATTTCCTACGTAATAACAATACTGCATTTAATAGTAGTGATTCTTGGCGTCAGGCCAACAAAAGTAATTCAAGTGTCAGTCTTTTGGATCACGGTGAGGACTTTGATAAATGTCACGACAAGACTCCTCAGACAAACCGTGCATCGACTTTTCAGAGTTCTGATAAATTTATAACAGCCAACAAAACTATTAGTACCCATCATACTCAGCACAGACAGTATGATCCATCGTTTAAGCCCATTGCCACAGGCAAAAATAAAATCAATTTTGCTAGGAGAGATAATCGTGATTGTGGACAGTACCAAGGGCGTCCATCACGTAATAATTTTTTTTCTTCAAGAAATTGGAGACAATCTAACGGTCCTCAAAATGTTGGTCCCTGTAATTATAGGAACTTTAGAAGAGGTGACTACAATAGAGGTTATCAACCCCATAATAACTTTTCACGGAGACAACAAAACCCATCAAATAGATATTTTGATCAAAGGGGAAATGACAATCGCAACAATGCTAATTGGGGTTCAAAACATAACAACGATCCCAATAGAGATAATGGTTACGATAGATCGCGATATGACGGTAGATCAAATAATAGATCGCATCGCCATGCTAACTTTGCTCAACAGGAGCCCCAAGTTACTAGTAATCAAGGTAACAATAATAAGAGTGTCTCTAATGCTACTGCTTGCTCTGGTTTCGATTTCGAGAGAGCATCTCAGTGCCCGGAGTGCACAACTTTGTTTCAGCCTACAGCGTTGACTACTTTGAGTTGCGGTCATTCTCTACCTGCTCTTCCTGACTTAGCGGCTCATGACGGAAGAGGGTCTCTTATTCTACAAAAGGGTTTGGTGAACAATTATCAAGTCTCAGTTCTTTTTGATTCTGGATGCGCAACTGTTGGGATTAGACAGTCTTTAGTTCATCCATCTTGCGCAACTGGTAATATGGTGAAATGTGTGACATTCGGTGGGACAGTTGAGACTTTTCCGACTGCCATAGTCCACCTTGCCACACCATTTTTCACTGGTTATATACACGCATGTTTGATCAGAGCACCTATCGCCGACTTTACTGTCGGACAGATACGTGGTGCAAAGGTGTGTACGCCGGTACAAATTGCTGCGTGGGAACAGCAACATAAACTTACTGCTTCTACCTAAGGGACTATGCCAAAATCTTCTCAAGTGATAGATTCTGCTAATATGGTGCAATCTTGCAGTACTGGTGAGACTATTGTTCATCGTGCTAATTTTGGTGCTTCTTTTAGCCCAGTTCGACATACCTCAGTACGTTGCAACTCTAGCTTTGATTCTTCTTTAACTACAATTGTAGAAGAAGATCCTTCGATTTAGTCTAACACAGACACTTACTTTAGTGCTATGACTGAGTCTATATCCAGTCACGTTAGTGGCAACGTCTTTACTGCAATGGCTAGTGTTTTCTTTGCTACATGTACGAACTTAATTGTTAGTACATATCTATGCCTTATGAGTATCCTTACTTTTCTTGCTGGGCCGGTTAGCTCAGTATCTTCGTCTTTTACGACTTTTTGTCGTACTTACTGCTTCTCTTTTAAACTTTGACTTAGGTAAAAGTTTACCAATGTCTGTTTTTGCATCTTTATTGTATGCTTCTTGTGTCTCTCTTTGCCCAGTACACAGGCTATGACTTCATTTCAGCCTGTGAGATATACGCATTGGTCAACTGCATTTACTTTGTCTTGCGAAAAATCTCAGATGGTTAACCATCATGACGCTCTTAGTCATCATTACCATCTTCTAGATTTGCCTTTTGACGTGGGTATCATGTGTATACTCACGACTATTCTCTACATCATTATACACTGTCATACATTAACATTCTGTTAGTACATTTGCTTGATGCTATTTAATTAATGATTATAAATTGATTGTATTACTTTCTCTGGTGTAACGGAGGGAGGTTTGATTATCACAATATAGCGGTCGGAAGTTTGCACGGCCACATTTGATAGCTAGGAATGTAGAATTAACTATTGTATATTATAAAATCCTACGTTATCAGATAGAATTGTGTCATTTGTATTTTCTCACAGCGAATCAGTGCTGTTATATGGCGAGTCTCAACAGTTTACCAGTCATATCAAGATTTGTCGTCTCCGCTTACCATTTTGCACTGGACGCTACTTTAGATGTCAATGGTGCCCTCTTGAGAACAGAATGTTCTGCGACTTCGGAATTCTCCAGATAGTTAACATTATTGTGCTTTAGTGTAACCGGGGCATGTGTTCCTTAGGACTGGAACGGCACCATATTACCTTCATGTGGCAGTGCCGGTATATGCAGTATTTTCAATTTTACTTTACAGAGAGCAGATGTTTAACTGGCCTAATCACCAGAGATTTAGATTTCTCTCTTAAATTTGTGTTACCAGGTTCGATTTTCTTCTCTTAGGTGTTGATGTAGCGAATTTAATTGAAATAGACAGATTTCTTATCTAGATCTCAAAACTGTAGTAATTCACCTTCTCAACAGCGTAGATTTCATGCAAAACTTTTAATATCATTCAGCATGAAACTTAAAATTTCAACAAAGTCTGGAGTTCAGAACATTTTTACAATAATAAGCATAATAAAGTCTTATCATCTCATCAGATGCTTTCATCGATGCAAAAAATCCCTTTTTGCATCTTTGTCTCGTAGGCCTACTCAATTGTCAAATATGGCGAACCTTCTCATTCCTCCGTGTTCCTTCCTTTAAGTTACAGTCTTATTTTAGGTTCGACTACATTTACCCATCTCCTCAGATTTGTCCTTGATTTCTTTATTGTCATAAGCATTCCTGGAGTTAAATGCTTTCCAACACAAGAATAGTCTACTCTACCTGATTTGAGGTGTAAGACATTGTTTTTTTCAAATTGACTCAAATCCTCGAGCCTAGTTCTCCTGCGACTAGGGTTGGGAGCTCTATTCAGAATACATGTTTAACTATTATCACTACTTACGCCAGTGAGAAAATATATAACACTCAATGTCCTGAATTACACATTTTATAATAAATGTTGTAGTTTGATTTCCTCAAAACTAAGAAATATGTAGAGCTAGATCAGATACGACCTCTTGAGTTGCGCTCTTTCATTCTACTGCCAAAATGGCGTCCTGTTCCACTTTCCCCGGGGTAAATCTGAGCTATCCGATTGGTCAGGGGAAATCACCCAATTATTAGAAATGGCGTGTGGAAGCGACTCTTTGTCCTAAATATGTGACACTATTTATTATTTTCTGTTTCTCATAAAAATATAAAATTATGGGGTGGTCTGTGCTTCCTCTGTCTTGTAAGAATATAGTCTGTTTCCAAAGGAACAACTATGTACACGGCCACATATAGATCCCGGGGCTCCGCAAATGTATCCCGTAGGGAGACATTTGAGTACTATCAATAACAAAAAATCCATCCCCAAAAATTTCTAAGTTCAAAAAATTTTTCAGAAAAATTTAAAGTTCAAAAATTTTTCTAAGTCCAAAAATATTTCCAAAAAATTTAATCTAATTCCTATACTGGGGTCCTATGTCTATATGAGGTCGTCTGCTATGTAAAAAAAAAACTAGTAGTGGACATCAACTTCAAAAAGTGTAACTTATTCATCACATCATAATATTTTTCACCAAATTTACAAATTGGCAACACTGCCCAACAAAATCTGCAAAACACTCATAAGGTCATCACTAAAAAAAATTGTGACGAGTGGCAACACTGGGGAATGAACAATAAACTATCTTATTTGCAGAACTTGGCTGGATTATCATAATCTATTACATTTCATTCAAAAATATAGTTGATTTCATTCTCTTGGATGTGGTAGGGGTGTTATCTCTTTTCTGTACTGTTATTTGCTCCATATTAAAAGCCTGCAAGTACTAAAAAAAAATCTTTTTTTTTTTTTTCTGGCGTACTTATTTATTCTATTTCCCAAGTACTCTGCAATATTCCAAGAAATGTCCAAAATCTCTAATTCCTATGGTAATGGTAATCCACTTTCATAGAATAGCCAATGTTTTCATGGGTACTCATCATCATCTTCTTCTTGTTTTTTTTTTTTTCTAGTGAATGAGCCACTTGCTCATTATTACATGTAGAAAACATCTCTAAACATAATATGCATATTTATCAGACGATAATACAACCAGCATCATTTTTATAAGTAATCATTTTTCACAATAAAAGCATTAAAACCTCATGGCTTATCCTTATTTATCTATCTGAATGTTTCCTTGTTATAGACATTTTCTAAATGGTAAGTGTATAAATTCGTTCTAAGTCCGTCACTGTAGAAAATGTTCTATATTACATTTTTTTTTTCTTCTTCAAAATATGTGATGTTTGTCTCCAATATCCGTGCGTCTGGTGGTGATCCTGTCCATTAGTCAGTTATTTCTAATCATTCCTTCTTTTCTGTCAATACAGTTTTTTTTTTTTTTTGAACTTTTTTTCCTAGAAATATTATTTTTATATATATATTTATTCTTCAAAGATCTTCTTTGACTTCCCATACATCAATTTTCAAACATCAAATTATTCAGCAACCAACAGACGAATGTGTTACTATCATATTATGAAATATAAGGGAAAAGAAAAATATAGTTTCCAAATCATCATGAATTTTCTACATTGGGTTCCGTATTACTTTATTTTCTCTTTTAAGACAACTGCTTATACTCTTGACAATATGTATCCATGTTGTCACTCTCGAGGCATCCTTGTATACAATTTATATTTGTCTCTTTTTTTTTTTTTCATAACACCAATGTATCATTTATGGTGTTCCAATATCATTGTATCTATTCTAGTCCTCCTGTTATCTTGAGAATTCATCCTTAGTAACTCCCTATGTACCTTATCTAGCAATACCTTTATGCAAAACACATCAAACAATTATTTATGGAACTATCAACTGAGATGTAAGAACTTTTGACAATATGAGATGAAAAAAAAAAATTTTGGGGTCATCACTCAAAAAAAAAATGTGACATAGAAAGGAAGAAAATAATCAATTGATCGTGAGGAATCTACAATATTCTCGTAAGACAAAGTTCCTGGCACTCTGACTACTATTTATCCATATTATTTCTGGTTATCCTTGCATACAGTGTACCATTTCCATTTTCTTTATAAGTCCAATTCCTCGCTCATGGTGCTCCAATATTTAAAATGTGGATCCTTCCTATTCCTCTTATTCTGTACTGGAAATATATCCTTATTAATTGTCCATGTACTATATTTGCGAATATTTATCATCAATATATCAACTAATCATTTATAGAACTATTAACATAAATGTCTAGACTTTACCAAAACATGACTTTTTACATATGTGCAAAATTTCGACACCAACTCTGCCTTCGCTGGTCGAGGGTTAGTCAGAGTTATGTGGTGCCTGTAACATCCGCTGACTACAGCCAGATGGGTGACTTATGGTACTTATAATTCAAAAATCTCATCCGTCAGTTATCTTAAGTGTGGGGCGGGGGTCTATTTCATGGTGTCCTTGACCAAGTTTGCTGCATTTCCAATCTCCATGATATATCTGTGACATGTCTGTCCTTGGGATAACATTATTTTTTTTATCCACTTGCGCTACAACTGTGCCTCTTTTTATAGTGGTAGTTTTTCCTGACATATTCAATATCATGATGGGGAAATCTCTGGACTTCGAGACTTCAGCGATTCCCTCTGTAATTTGCAACAATGGGTCATCAATAATGCTTTCTTCTGATAGGGGCTGTACTTGAATTGATTGCCCTGGTGTTATGTACTCAGAATTTTTTACTCTGCCTTTTGCTATGACCAGGGAGTTTGGAGCCACCGTTATGGGAGCTGTCAGCCTTACCAAAGACGCTATGTGGATATCGTCCTGGAGATCTATGTATGTATTGTTGACTTTGATTTTCTGGAGGTCATAGTATATTCGAACTTTGTGTTTGTTAAAAAATCTCTCCCTAGGATAAAATTTCTAGACATTCCTTTAGTAATGACAAATGGGTGTTCAAAATTTGTTTCGCCTAAGGAAAATTTTAGCCATGCTGTCCCAACTGATTTAGTCTTTGTCCCGTGACTGAAGCTAGGTGTGTTTTGGACGGTTGAAATCGTACTAAGTGTTGGATCCTCTTGAACAGCTGGAACCTAATAAGGCTGATGGATGCTCCTGTATCTACCAGTGCCCTATATTGTTGGCCCTGTATAGACATGATGCAGGAACTGGGGTCCGGATGTATTTTAGTTCCATCATGCAACATTTCTTCATATTGTATTTTACTGGATGGGCCCACTTGACAATTTTCTGTTCTGTGTTGTTTCTTTGTTTTGGACCAGTTTCTGTGATTGTTGCCCTCACTAACGGTCCTGTTTAGTGAGTGGCGCGGCCGTTTCCCTGACGCATGAGGGGTTGAGGTGCGCCTCTGGTATACTGATTTCTGGTGTAATCACGTGGGGGTGGTGCGGGTTGTTGTGGTTGGTAACCTCCTCTTCTGAATGGTGCATGATTGTAATTTGCTCTACAGGACTTGTAACCATGTCCGAGCCTACCGCATGTAAAGCATCCGTTTGTACTGACATTATTGACGTCGTTTTGCCTCTGTGTGGGGGGTCTATAATTGCGGGGTCTATCATCACGTTGTCGTGGGCGAGTCCATTGCCTCCTGGTATGGTCAACTTCCATAGGCTCATGCTCATCATAGTCCCTATATTCTGGTCGGGGTTCCCTGCCTGCTCTTTGTTGGAACCTTCGGTGAAGATTTTCCTCCTGTATTGCTGCTTGGATTGTTTCAGCAATAGTCTTGGTGTCTTTTCTAATAAGATGCCTTCTGATATTTTCCGCTCTAAGGCCATCGGCAAATATCCCCACTAACTGTATTTCTACATCAGGTGTGGTAGGGATTTCTCCGCAAAATGCCTCTTCTGCCATATTGAGGAATCGATCTCCAAAAAGTTGTACCGATTCATCTCTTTCCTGTTTCATGCTTCTAAGGACTGACCAAGCATGCATTTTGTCTATGATTTCCCCATATCTCTGGGTGAGCTCTTTTTTTAGGGACTCGTAGGTTTCTGTGGGGTACTGCTGGGACCTCCTTCTTAAAAAATCAGTCACGTACGAATCAGAACCTAACAGAGCGATTTTCTTTTTCTCTTCATCCGTTGTTGCCTCTGCTAGTGCCGCAAATTTTTCCATGTCGGACAACCATCTTCTGAATTTTTTCTTGTTTCCATCGAACGGCTGAACAATGGATCTAACCTGTGTGAATTTCGCGTAGTTGTCATTTTTCTGTAGGGTTTCAGTAATTTGCCGTAGCGCTATTATTGTTGGTCCTTCCATATTTTGTCTGTCCTGGGGCTGCAGTGGTTGTGTATTTACGGGTTGGTTCTGTGGTTGTTGTTGTTGTTCCACACCCAGCTGTTGAAAATTTTGTAGTAAATCGTCCATGGTCTATGATCGCTAGTTATTCGCTTTATCAAAGAGAAGTGGTCACGGGCACCATATAACCAACATGTAACCGGGGCATGTGTTCCTTAGGACTGGAACGGCACCATATTACCTTCATGTGGCAGTGCCGGTATATGCAGTATTTTCAATTTTACTTTACAGAGAGCAGATGTTTAACTGGCCTAATCACCAGAGATTTAGATTTCTCTCTTAAATTTGTGTTACCAGGTTCGATTTTCTTCTCTTAGGTGTTGATGTAGCGAATTTAATTGAAATAGACAGATTTCTTATCTAGATCTCAAAACTGTAGTAATTCACCTTCTCAACAGCGTAGATTTCATGCAAAACTTTTAATATCATTCAGCATGAAACTTAAAATTTCAACAAAGTCTGGAGTTCAGAACATTTTTACAATAATAAGCATAATAAAATCTTATCATCTCATCAGATGCTTTCATCGATGCAAAAAATCCCTTTTTGCATCTTTGTCTCGTAGGCCTACTCAATTGTCAAATATGGCGAACCTTCTCATTCCTCCGTGTTCCTTCCTTTAAGTTACAGTCTTATTTTAGGTTCGACTACATTTACCCATCTCCTCAGATTTGTCCTTGATTTCTTTATTGTCATAAGCATTCCTGGAGTTAAATGCTTTCCAACACAAGAATAGTCTACTCTACCTGATTTGAGGTGTAAGACATTGTTTTTTCAAATTGACTCAAATCTTCGAGCCTAGTTCTCCTGCGATTAGGGTTGGGAGCTCTATTCAGAATACATGTTTAACTATTATCACTACTTACGCCAGTGAGAAAATATATAACACTCAATGTCCTGAATTACACATTTTATAATAAATGTTGTAGTTTGATTTCTTCAAAACTAAGAAATATGTAGAGCTAGATCAGATACGACCTCTTGAGTTGCGCTCTTTCATTCTACTGCCAAAATGGCGTCCTGTTCCACTTTCCCCGGGGTAAATCTGAGCTATCCGATTGGTCAGGGGAAATCACCCAATTATTAGAAATGGCGTGTGG
>JAMPIV010018650.1:0-207683 GCA_024509875.1 Oreohelix idahoensis
TTCAGATTTTTACTCTGAATAGCCGTAAGAGCTTTCTGGTCAGTTTCCACAATGAAATGCGCGCCCAGAAGAAATCTTTGTAGTTTAAGGATTGACCAAACCATAGCCAATAATTCACGGTCTAGGACCGAGTAATTCTTCTCTGCGGCATTTAATTTCCGAGAAATATACATCACAGGATGCAGAGTTCCAGAGTACTCTTGCATTAGTGCAGCTCCAATCCCGGTGGATGAAGCGTCACTACGAAGAATAAATGTCTTATCCTTAGAAGGTAATACTAGGATAGGTGAAGTAGAAAACATAGTTTTAACCTTATCCAAAGAGGATTGACATTCTTGAGTCCAATGGACTACATTAGGAGACCCTTTCTTTAGCAAGGAAGAAAGAGGTGACATAATGGAGGACAGATTCGGTATGAATCGTCCATAAAATTGTATTAGACCTAAGAGACTTCGTACTTGCTTTTTAGTCTTAGGAATAGAAATGTTAAGTATCTTACTTGTATTATGGTCTTCTGTTTTTAGGAACCCATGACCAACACGGTGTCCTAAGAAAGATATTTCGCTAAAACCAATACATGCTTTCGATGGTTTCGCTGTCAGGTTATGCTCGCGTAAGATAGACAATAGTTCATTTATACCATTATAGTGATCGTTCCAAGTATCACTGAAAAAGACAGATGTCATCAAGATACGCAATGACATCTGAGCGATGAGATAGGATTCGACGCATCATGCGTACAAATGTTGCAGGGGCGTTCATAAGACCGAAAGGCATGAAATTCCATTGGAATAGACCCCTAGGCGTCGAAAAAGCAGTAAACGGTTTGGCGTGTTCGGATAGTGGAACTTGCCAATATCCCTTAGACAAATCGAGTTTAGTAAAGAAGTGAGAATTCGATAGTCTCGTAAGTAGCTCTTCTAGTAAAGGCATAGGTTCAGCATCGAATTTAGTCACTTGATTCAATTTGCGATAATCCACGCAAAGACGTATGTTATTGTCTTTTTTCCGTACTATAACCATCGGCGAAGAATATGCTGATGTGGATGGTTCAATAATTTTTAACTCTATCATCTCATCTAACTCTTTCTCTACCTGTGCTTGGAAATGTATCGGGATAGGATACGGTCTGACTCTTATAGGACTATGGTCAGTAAGAATAATGTCATGTTGAATGACATCCGTTTGACCAGGAATGTCAGTAAGGACATCCTGAAATTGTTCTAACATAGTAGAAACTTGTTTCTGCTCTCCTGGAGATAATTCTGGAGAAATTGCAACATCTTTCCATGATTCATTAGAGTGAAGAGGAATCATTGGAAAAGGTAAATTTACATCCGAGAAACTCGTTTCCTCATCCTGTATTACTGACAGAGATGAGTACTGTCCATGTTGGACTGGAAAATCGTCCGTTGCCTGGAAAACAGGTTGTAAATAATCAGGACGTTCATGGAATTCCGTGAGCATGTTGATGTGGAAGGTTTTACGCTTCCCGTCAATATCGACGATATAGTCAACATCGGAAACCTTTGATATTATATCGTACGGACCTTTCCAAGAAATGAGAAGTCTATTTTCCCTACAAGGTAGCAAGACAAATGCTTTGTCACCTGGACAAAGTTGACGCAAACATCTCTTTTTATTGGCAAATTCCCTTGCCTTCTGTTTCGCAAATTCAGAAGAAGCAGTTGCCAATTTGCATGCTTCAATAATCTTGTGTCTAAGTGCGATGACATATTCATAAGAGGATTTTGTGTCATCGACAATATTATCAGCAGTTATAAGATCATGAAGTAAGGACATAGGACCTCGCGGTTTCGCGCCAAAGACAAGTTCAAAGGGAGAAAATCCTGTATGTTCGTTGGCGACCTCTCTATATGCAAAGAGAGCCGCGGGTAAAACCCTATCCCAATCCTGAGGATGATCTTCTGTTATCTTACCTAGTAGGTTTTTCAGAGTTCTATTCAAACGTTCCACCATCCCATTGGACATAGGATGATAAATACTACTCAGCGATCTCTCTATCTTCAGAGTCGACATTACTTGAGACATGGTATCCGATATAAGTTGGGTACCATGGTCGGATAATATTTCTGCTGGAAACCCCAGACGAGAAAATATTAACCAAAGAGCATCTGCGACATCAGCAGTAGTTATGCTCTTTAGAGGAACAGCCTCCGGCCAACGTGTGCACATATCAACACACGTCAGAATAAATTGGTGTCCTCTAGCAGACTTTATCTTAAATGGACCAATGATGTCTATCGCCATTTTTTGAAATGGCCGAATGGGAATGTCTGCAGCCTGAATAGGTGCATCATGGCGTGGACCTCTGGATTTAATCTCTTGACATACTTTACAAGATCGACAATAGATTCGTATGTCCTTATTCACAGCAGGCCAAAAGAAAGATTGAAGAACTCTAGCTTTAGTACGGGAAAAACCCATATGTCCAGCACACTGCGAATCATGAGCGTGCTGTAAAATTTTAACTCTCATATTTTTAGGCACAAGGATTTGAGAATGAATGGACTTAGCGGAGTCTTGTACCATACGTACAAGTACGCCATTCTTCATCGTAATCCAAGATTTACGATTTGTATCCTTATTCGGATCACCTTTTGTTGCCAGAGTAAAGAATTTCTTTAGAGTAGGATCATCTTCCTGCTGTTTAATAAAGGAATCGTGTGAAATCTCCAAGGGATCATCTTGGATCTGCGCATCATTATCTTCAGAATGTGAAGATTGTGGCATATTGAGAGCTTGAGCCCTAGTGATTACTGCATTAGCAGATTGCATATTAACATTTTCCCAATTAGAGATTTGCTGTGGAGTGCATTCTTTCACTCCATGAATGCGACCGATGATAAGATCAGCGATCGGATTCGGCAAGAGACATGCTTGCACCTCTCCTGTAAAGAACGGTGTAGCAATATTGATAATGGCAGTGGAGTACTTCTCCAATGTGCCACCAAATGTTACACATTTGACTATATTGCCCGTAGCTCGAGAAGGATTTACGAGTGATTGCCTCACTCCAATGGTAGTGCACCCCGAGTCGAAAAGAATTGATACCGGAGTACCATCTATTAGGCCCCTATTAAAGACAAGAGCACCCCTTCCATTATGCGCAATTGACGCATGGAGAGCGGGAAGTGGGTGACCGCAGCTTAAAGTAGAAACTGTGGTTGGATCGAATAATGTTTTGCATTGCGAACACTCAGATGCTCTAGCAAAATCGAAAGCGGAATTTGCTACACTATTGGAGTCTTTTTTATCATTATTCTGATTATCGGTGTCGTGGAACTCCTGTTGTGCAGAGTTAGCCTGGTAATAAGATTTACCATGTCTTTTGTGTTGTGATCTACCTCGGTTATAATTGTCTCTATAATTATTATTGCCTCTGTTATAACCCCTATTTGGGTTTGAATCATAATATTCATGATCATAATCATCATGCTCGTTATATTGAGTATCCCTGTAATATTGTTTCTTTTGTCTCCATGAAGCACTTGGGTAGTTCCTATAGCTACTCCCTTTCCGAGAATTTCTAACATTATGGGTACCCCTCGCGTGTCGAGGACTATCAGCCCGATTCCAGTTCTTCGAAGAAGAACCCTGATTTGAGTGGTTATCTTGGTTTTGATACTTATTCCAATTAACCTTTTTATCAAATTTATTTTTAGCTCCTTGGAATTTGTGTGAGTAATTCTGATTATATTCTGTTGCCGAAGCAACTGGCATACTCTCTTTAATGTTAGAGTTACTAAGAATCATGTCAGGGTGTGCCGTGGCATACTGGTCACAATATTCTTCCATTTGCTTTATTGTACTAGGTTTACGCTCATGTAAGAACTCTAGGAATGATTTATTTACAGAAGACATGACCTTGTCTCTTAGCAATAAATCTGTAAGACCATCAAATGTTTTCTCTGTTTTGGATAATTCAATCCATCGTGAAAGTGTAATTCGTGCTTTTGAGATGAAATCTGAGAATTCTACACCTACCTCAGGTCTCATTGTTTTAAACAAAAGACGGTAACCTTCCTCAGACAGCTGATATCTCTTTATCAAAGCTGCCCTAACAGCATCATAATTGTCTTTGTCGGCCTCTTCAACAAAATATAACTTACTCAGAGACTCCCCTTTTAGATTTTCAGACAACTGATTCACATACTGTGATTTGTCAACATTATGAGATCGACAAGCCCGTTCAAATCTAGAAAGCCAAAATGTTATGTCATCACTGGTAGGGTTAAACGCTGGTACTTTGACCTTGTACACAAAGGGTTTACCATTACCACCAGATGCCTGATTAACATTACTCATACATGTCAATTTTAATTTCTCTAATTCAAACTCATGTTCTCTTATTGCTTTTCTCTCTTCAGCTTCTCTATCTAATCTTTTCTGTTCTGCAGCAGCTTCTAGTTTTTTCTGTTCTGCAGCAGCAGCAACTTCTAGTTTTTTCTGTTCTGCAGCAGCTTCTAGTTTTTTCTGTTCTGCTGCAGCAGCAACTTCTAGTTTTTTCTGTTCTGCAGCAGCAGCAACTTCTAGTTTTTTCTGTTCTGCAGCAGCTTCTAATTTTTTCTGTTCTGCAGCAGCAGCAACTTCTAGTTTTTTCTGTTCTGCAGCAGCAGCAACTTCTAGTTTTTTCTGTTCTGCAGCAGCTTCTAATTTCTTCTGTTCTGCCTCAAATCTCCTTTCCTCCACTTGCATCTGCAATTTCTTAAGTTCAGCAGCAGTATCAGCTTCTTTTTCTAATCTTTTTTCTTCAGCTAAGGCTTTCCTTTCTTCTGCAGCAGCTTTTTTTTCTTCTATTTGAAGTCTTCTCTCCTCAGCCGCAGCTTTTTTTTTCCTCAGCAGCAATTTTTTTTTCTTCAACAGCAGCAGCAATTTTTTTCTCTTCTGCAGCTAATGCTTTGTCATATTGAGCAACAGCCCATTGTTCTAAGTCTTTTCCAGTCTTATCAAAAGATTTTCCTAGTGTAATGAAATAATCTAAGGTAGACATATTGTCTTCTTAAATCAGAAACCTGAAAAAGTAAATAAATTACTCTCTTTGTTAATGGGAGACAAGTCTATACCTTAGACTTAGTCTTAGTCCAAACTTGTATGGTTTACAATAACCAATGATAACTTGAGTACCTGTGGACAACAATAATTGTATCTCAAATACTGTGGGGACAAGCCTTACAAAGGTCTTGTATACCTCACTGTAATCAAAGATCACTTGAGTACCTGTGGAAAAAAATATTTCCCTTTACCAATAACTTTGGGAGACAAGCCTTACAAAGGTCTTGTATATCTCAATGTAATCAAAGATCACTTGAGTACCTGTGAAAAAAAAAAAAATATTTCCCTTTTCCAATAACTTTGGGAGACAAGCCTTACAAAGGTCTTGTATACCTCAATGTAATCAAAGATCACTTGAGTACCTGTGGAAAAAAAATATTTCCCTTTTCCAATAACAATCAGAAAGTACTGATCTGTACTATACTATCAGTGTATACCACTATACGTCATATGTCAACTAAAGACATTACAAATGACAAACAAGAAAAGACAATCTGAAAACATTTGCAGAGATCAAATTAAATTAAATAGGGGAAATGAAAAAAAATGATCACAGAACCTGTGATGATAACTGCCATAAGATAACAAGACAAATAACGCTACAGTGTATAAACATAAGGGTGTAAAAAACTGAAATGAAAGGAAAGATGAGACCTACAATTATACAAACAAATCAAACAAAACTAAGGAACACAAAAAATGTTACAAATACAAATATGAAACAGTCGTCACAACTAACCAAATATTTGCAAACTATGTTGCAAGCAAATTTCAATTAAGAAATTGCTCCCTATCGAACGCCAGAACAAGACCAATATTACTCGGTATTTCCTGTTCTAGTCACACAGAATATAAACTAATTTAATACACAACAAATAACATGTAAGCATAAATAGCATATAGCATACAATATCATTTTATGTCATGAATGGAATGTGTTGCCAGTATAGTGTTGTAAAGTAGGCACAGTTTATTTAAATAATACTAACTTGCCACTTTATTCAGTAATAGACTTAAGTTTAAACTATTACACTGTCAATTTTTTCTCTGTTGAGCATATGAAGATCCCACGATGAACTATGCACTTTATTCAGCAACACTGCGATTCTTCTGTACATTGAGAAATGTCAACAATATTGCTCCAGATATTTTCTACACTTGATACCACTGTCCTGTGTAATACTGTCTGTACAGCGAAAAACTGTCAACAAGTGCTGACCTAGATACAGCATCCTATCGGTAATACAGGTCAAGCTGTCCTACTGGTGTTGATGTGTTCAAACAAATGTTCTTTCAGCTGTAAACTGTGATTCTCAACACAAAACTGCGTAAGCTGGACCCAGGAATCTGGCTCGCCACTGTAAAGACGTTATTTCTTACTACACCTGTAGTACACCACTGTAAAGTATCAGTCTGTCTGCTCTGTAAGGAAGAGTGGTGTGTTGTTGAGATCAGGCATGCTCCAGTCTACCCAGCTGTAAATGGGTAACTCACCCTAGTCCTGAGTTAGGGAAGGCAAAGGCTCCAGGGGAAGCAGGCCCTAAACTTGGTCACTTCAGCCGACGCAGGATGGTGTATGTATGAAGTAGTAGTGTAGAGTGTGATTACCGCGAATGGTGTACTGTTCGTGTGCTGACCAATATAATCACTCATACACATGTGTCTACAAGGCACCAATGCAGACTGCTGGAATCTTAGTTTACTCAATTTATTCAGACGTACACACTGGGACATACGAGTACATCAGGCTTTGTTGACATAACAATTTGTAGGTATACATAGCAGATCTGAAGTCATGACACATGCAGAAATAATGGGTAGTACATCAAAGTTCAATGTCATGATACATCATCTTATGAAACCACGAAAAGGGGGTTTCTAGCAGGATTGAGATCTCTCTGTCACTGTCCGATAATAAGATAAATAATCTGTTCTCTTGGCAGTGATCAAAACAGACGATGACCGAAATCCAACATGGCTACCTTCCTGAGTTGTCGTTCACTCATTCATAGGAAGAATATCAGCCAAAGTTAATTTACAATGGATATATAAAGGATTTCATGAATGGTTCCATGCAGCACTACGGTGATCAGGTTAGTTCACGTAGCCATAACCGCTGCAGGAAAATCTGTCATCTTCGTCGATACAAAACACGACACTAGCATATCGAAGCACCCAAAAGTCAAGCTAGGCCTAACCGACGAGAGATCATCAAAAATACGAGCTGGGTTTACCTGGAGTCCGAATCATCTATATACTGACATAAGGAGAGTCTCTAACACAAACTATCGTAGAGACACTATCTCCTCCAGAAGAAAAAACCACTTCGTAAGACATTTTTTCTTGACGAAGGGACCAGCTCTTGAAAAACGTACCCCGCCATTCTTAGCAGTACATCGGAACTCATCACGACTTGTTAAGACAACTCATACTTCCGCTAACAAGAATCTAGTCCCTCATACCCATCCAAAATATACAATATAGGACTGATTCTACTTGTACTAATAATATGTAATACATATGAATTCAGGCCATAAACACAATAAGCAAATTAATATATTTTCTGGCCCTAAAATTAAGTACAAACGCAAGCGTACTATTCTTGCGCTGGATCGATATCCAGACCGATTACTCCTATAATCAAAAGTGTGAATCAAACATGGATTATCTCGCTTTTACAATAAACAGCATTTTCATACACAGATGGATGCATTGTGATCTTTTCCAACTTAACAATAGGATTTAAAAAAAACCAGATCACACAAACATTCATTTCCCACTTTCGCGCTTATAAAACCTATTCATTATTATCTGGGACTGACCTACGTTTGCCCTGTCAGAGCAGTAACTGCAACTGAACTTTGAATGAATACTGCGTTTTGTGTAAAAACGTCTTATTTGCTTTTAAGGTCTGTCATTCTTACATGTAGCATCTTCTAGCACATATAAATGCTTAGCGTGGAAGTAGGAGGGACAAAGCTAGCGTGAAAGGCCAAGCGGTCACAATTAGACACACTTATACATAAACACAAGCGATGACACATAAAACTCATGCGAACGTATCTTTATCTTTAAAGCCCCTTAGGACCCAGCGGCCCGTATATGACCCATCATATAAAACATTAAAAAAAAAATTAAACATGTATTAAGGCCTACTAGGTCAAATATGGGTAATCTCTTAAGTAAATCGTGGTTTTAAAGTTTATATAACAAGCAACATTCTAAAATACGTATTCAGTCTTAGAAACATGAGTAATGTAAAATAAAACAAACAAACAGTGTTCAGTTGCAGAAGGTCTGGGGCCTTACGGGGTTAAATACAGATAATGAATAGGCTACATATCAGTAGCATATGTTAATGTAAATGCTCTAGTGTAGATAAAACAGTGTCATTAAAACTTCCCTCCAATTAATTTCGCCCTGTGGCTACACCAAACTCTCATAATGGGTTCGCGATTACTGTATGTTTGGGAAACGCTACTCTTTGGCTTCTTTCCATCACCTACGGACATTCTTTTACGTCATAATCTAACGCTACATCCTTCTGCTTTGATGTATGTTCGCGTGGGCTGAGTTCTTAGCACCTTGTTGAATATATTACCTTGCGTTCATTCCAGTCGTACCTGCTAGAAATTAGCACCCGGAAAGTGAAGGGTCAAGCACTCAACGTGTGTGCGTGAGCATGTTACGGAAGACGTAATGCCTTCATCAAAGAGAATGAATCGACTTCCATTTGGGGGGGGGGGGGGGGGTGGGCGGGGGGCAGACACACAGCTCTTGTAGACAGGGTGGAAAATCAACTGCACAAATGTCTTAATGTGCGCCAGGTTTTGAACAAAAACGTACGTTTTCCTTGAAGCTGCGTGCACTATTTAGCACTTGACTTTCAAGTGCTTCTCTGCAGGATGGCTACCGGAAATCTTTCTTGTTTCTGATGCTGGTCATTCATAAAACTGATTTACTGTACGCAGGAAATAATAAAACTTAATTAGTCGTTCCTCTTCTGTCCTGGGGTGTAGAGGTAACACATATCATCATGTGACGTATTCTTTCCAGAACGTTGTCTTCATTACAGCTGCTCTGAATGCGCCACGATGCAGGTCAAGTCGACCTGCATCAGACAAAGACAAGTTCAGACGCTCTGTGATGTCCTGGGTCCACCGTCGTCTAGGTCCACTCCTTCCCCTTTTTCCAGGGACCATGCCTTCCATCACTATTTTTTCCCAGACTATTATGTATTTTTATATTACCGAAAAATTTCAGCTTCCTTATTGTGATGGTATTTAAGAGCCAATTTTCCTCTACGTTTAGTGAGTGCAGTACTTCTCTGTTGGTCTTTTTTTCTGTCCAGGGTATTCTCAACATCCTTTTGTAGCATTTCATTTCGAATGATGTAACCTTTTTTGCAACTGTTTTATTGAGTGTCCGAGTCTCGCAGCCGTATGTTGCTTCTGGGAATATACATGCTCTGATCAGTTGTAACTTTATTTCTTTCCTTGTGCCTTGCCATAGGTTTTTCATCTGTATTAGTTTATGTGAAGCAATTGCAAGTCTTCTTTTAATTTCTACTGCACAGTCGCCAGAGCCGTTGATGACTGATCCTAAGTATTCGAATTCATTAACACTTTCCAGTTCTTCGTTATCAATTTCAGTTTCTGGTTTGGTCTTTACTTTGTCTATTGTCAATACTTTGGACTTCTTGGCGTTTAGGTATAGATTCTGGGCCTCGCTGTGTTTTTTGGTGGACAGAATTAATTGTTCAAGTCCTTCTGGGTTGGTCGATAGGAGACTGTGTCGTCAGCATATCTGATTTCCGGGATCTGTGTAGTGAATTTCTAAATACAATATCTAAATTAATATATAACAATATCGGGCATAAAGGAAAAGATAAGAAAGTATAAAAGAATTTTCTACTAGAACTGTTGGTATCGCCTACGCCTTCAGATTATTTGCTAACGAATAGCCGAACAAAACGGTACCAAAATTTTTCAAATTCGTCCTTGACATAATCACTTTTCCTAGTTCTAAGAAAACTGTGCCTAAAAATGCATTGTGGAACGAGGAGGGGCAAGGATAGTTGAAATGCTAATTCGTTTCGCATTGATTTTAAACTAAAAGCCAACACTAGCACATTGGAAAGCCTTGCCTTAGGGGTTTCCCCAAAATACGAGGAAAAAGTTAGAACATGCAGACAACTCGCGTCACAAAAACAACCTTAGCTCTTATTTCAAAAGACGTAATTATCACGTAAATAGAGAAGACAGCACATGGAAAAGAATTGAACGTGTAGTAGACAAAAAAATAAAAACACTAACATAGAAAAAAAAACTCTGTACTTCTGAACCAAGCCAACTAGTCCCATATAAATTGTATATTCGTGTACCTTAGGACTTGTTGACAAAGAATATGGTAATAGTTACGCAAATAGTCCATTAATTAACTAATTATAGTGTGGTGAAGTATGTGTCCTGATTCAAATACAAAGGGAACCAGGAATCACAATCAATTTTAATTACAAGTTATATGTACAGAATTTATCAATATGAATATTGTAGTGACATATATTATTAAAAGTATCCTATGTGTGTCAGTTGTGTAGTAGTAATATGAGGTAATACTGGTTTTGTTTTGTTCAAGCTCTGTTGGTATTTGTCATCATGACTTCAATAGTTTGTCTTTATTGGAACTAGTATTGGAGATGTTCTCAGTTCCTGATATTAAAACAATTTAATTCCCCTCTTAATGTTATTTTTACAAGGTCATTTTAAGATGGGGGTACATAATTTTGAGCTCAGCTGGCCACATTAGCTTATCTTGCGTGATGGCGGCAGGAAAAGACTCCTCTGCTCGATTCTCCCCTGTGCTCTGGAGACACCTCACTGATAGCTAAATGGACCAAGGAGTATGCTGTCCGACTCTGGATTCAGCAAAGCTCTGACCAGGTGCTGCTCAATACCATCAAGACCACGGTCTCACAATTCATGGAAACAAACACAGATACGTTGATTAGCAATGAATTCTGGCACAAATACTGGCACAAATTCCCATCTGCTTATGTTCCAGGCTTTTATTTTAGCAAAAATGTGAGCTGGCTTCAACGCACTGTTGCTTTATCAAGCTTATTTGAACTAGTGGTCTCGAACTAACGCTCCTAAGTGAGTATATCAGCGAGTCTGGCCAATGGAGCCCCGTTTCGACAAGTGTTTGAAAAAAAATTTTAACTTCCTACGTCTCCCCTAACAACCAAGGATAGCATTTATAGTCCGACTAATCGTGTTTAGCCTTACATATCATTCCAGCCAATCAGTTCAAATGTAACTTGTGGCCCATTTCCCGTACAATGGTGGTGTAAAAAAATCTACCACTGAGCGATTCTGATTTTGGGTGTTGTCTGACAGCACCATCATTTTATTTTGGCTATAACTTGTTAATTCCTAGACTATTTGCATAACGTTGTACATATTCTTTGTCAGCAAACCCTAAGGAACCCAAATATACAAATTTAAAAGAGCTAAGTGGCTGCGTTCAAAATATGCAATTTCTAGGATAGTCGTGTAGTTGTTTTTTTTTTTTTTATGTGAGAACCGCCACCTGTCCTGCTGTACTGTCAGACTAATGTCAGGATTTCGGACATAAAACAGTAGAATGTCAGGTTTCCCCAATAAGCGTTTTTCAGGTTTTAAAACCTAACTCTGGGAAGGGTAGTGAATTTATCACTGTCCGTCCGAAAAAGTTAGAGCATGTGGCCTTACACGCGTGATAGTAGTAATTGTGTATCGCGCGACGCGTGTTTAGTGTTGCACGTGTTCGGCTTTATGCCTCTCCCTTCTCTCTATCCTTTAGTCCATCTGTCTTTAGTTACGCCGCGTATAAAATGGAATGAATGAAATATTAAAATTAGGTCATTGTTCAGCTTGGTATCTCAATGTTTTTGCAAGAAATACAGCACACGTTTCATTGAAGAACGCGGGTAATAATACAGTAGGCTTTTACTATCAACGTGAAAGCGTTACAATTTGCAGACGAAGCATAAAACAAAGGGGATTTCGAGTACATTCCTTGTGACAGCACTGTTATTTTACCATTGCTCTTTTCTTTATTAGAATTTATTTGTTAAGCTTTACATTTACCTTTTAATTTATATATGTGGATTAGAATATTCCACGACACCTCCCCTCTTAAAACAGACATTATATGTCAGTCCTTTATTCTATATACACATAGATAAATGTAAGTCAACTTGACTTTACTCTGCTGTGGTGCTATCATGGTTTTATGTAGTTGGGTCTATTCAGAGTAGGCACTACTCATGAAATCTGCCTCAGACTTCTACAACCAATAATATATTTCGGTTATGTTACTGAACAGCCGCAAGTGTGAGTGCTTGTCTTAATGCTGCTTCGCAACCCGTATTCACCATTTCTCTTCTCTGAGTTTGCGCAATGACATGTCCAGAGAACATTATATTTCCCTCAAAATGTAAGTTATGAGGAGATAACATATACCTGGTGACAGCAGAGTTTTCGTAGTGGATCCCATAATCTTCTTATTATCCTGTATGAAACATTCGGAATATCCTCAATCAAAGAGGCAACTCAGGGATTCATTACGTTCCTCCGAAATGTTTACATCCAACAATTTTGTCTGATCTCAGGTTTTACTGGAATCTGATATTATCCTTTACTCAGATCCACCCTTGAGAAATATTTAGCTTTATTTAGTCTGGCAAACAGCTGATTTGTATCCGGCAATGGATCCACCTGTCCTTCTGTAATAGCATTCAGTCTCCTGTAATCTATACAGAGTCTATGTTCTCCAGAGGGCTTCCTTAAGAGTACAACACCGGAACTATATGAGGATTCACTGTGTGAAATAATTCCCTCCTTCAATAGATAGTCTATCTCTTCCTTCAAAGCTTTCTCCTTAGCAAACGGAATCGAATATGGTTTCATACAGACAGGTGTGGGGTCTATCAGTTTCATATCATATTCCAATAGGTTGGTATGCCCTGGTCGGTCTGTTAACACCTCTGCATGATTATTTAGAACCTGTTGCACTCTCTCTTTCTGAGTTTTCGTTAAATGTGTACTGATTTTCACCTGTGCTGCTGTCTCACAGGGGTGTAATGGATATTCAAATGATGAAAGTGGTTCGTTTTTCATCTCCATGGCGATGGACAAGGTCAACAAGTGTGTCTCTTCCTGATGTTTTCTTTCCAAATATTTTTTCAGGAGATTCACATGATAGATTTTTTCTTTCCCCTTCTTATCTATCTTATAATTTGTTCTAGACACCTTCTCTAGAACTGTATATGGACCCTGCCATCCAATTTGTAACTTATTCTGACTCCCGGGCAAAAGAAGCAGTACTTTCTCTCCCACAGCCAAATTTCTGTCTTTCGCCTTCCTGTTATAATAGGCAGCATGTTTCTTCCTGGCTTGTTTCAAATTTTCATTGGCAAGTTTCCAGCCAGTTTTTAAACGAGTGGTCAGCTCATTCACATATTGGTATGAAGATGTAATGTTTTCCTCTGCCTTTTCATCAGTCCACGTTCTTAACAAAGCTACATGTGGACCTTTAATTGTGTGGACCTATTTGTCCATGCACCGGTATGGTCTCTTCCACTCGAAGCTTTATAGTGATGATTTTTCCTCCCAGAATTATCATGCACAAAACGACCGCTACCAATTTTTCTTTTGGGGCTTTCTCCCCACTTAAAATTCTTGATGAGAGATTTCCTCTCTACATTCTCTTCCTCCAGTCTGTTTAAGTCCGATTGAGGGATTGTCGGCTTATCCTGGGGTAAGACATCTTTTTGCACTCTCCGCATAGTGGCCATTGTAAAACAGTTAAGTGAAGCTTGTCCGTGAAAAGGGGCTTCCCATTCCATTTGGTCCACTTTATCAAATCTATATCTCTTTTTATTATCAGGCCTAATTTTGCCCCGTGGCGTGTCCAGGTCCTGATCCATGTTCCCACTTGTGGGTGTTC
Source organism: Oreohelix idahoensis (assembly GCA_024509875.1). Taxonomy (NCBI): domain Eukaryota; kingdom Metazoa; phylum Mollusca; class Gastropoda; order Stylommatophora; family Oreohelicidae; genus Oreohelix; species Oreohelix idahoensis. Next base: position 14,068 of record JAMPIV010018650.1, read on the forward strand.
CCTCATGTGCTATGCTACACCTTTCTACAAAATTCTCAATGTCCCATCTTGCTTTGGGCCAATAATAATTGTGAGCCACCTTTTGAATGATGGTACCTATCTTCTCATGGTCCCCATCTGGTTTCACATGTAGGCTCCTTATTAAGTCTGCCCTATATCTTTTAGGAAGTACCAGTTGTCCCTGACCTTTGGATCTAGCTCCAGTCTTCCTATACATCAACTTGTTTTTCATGTAAAAATCTCCCTTGCCTGGAGTTGTATGACAAGTTGACAATTTTCTGAAACAAGGCTTGAGTGTTTTATCCCCAGCCTGTGCCTTCCTCATCTCTTCTGGAGTGGTATCTAACATAATATCCTCCTCCTGTCTTGAGGTCGACCTGACCTGAAGGGTTGCCATATACACAGGTTTCCTTCTGCAACCGTCAGTGTCATGATTGTCCATCTGACAATTCTTACACCACCTTTTTCCTTGGTTGAAAGATTTTCTTTCATCGAATTGTGGGAATTTATTTTTATTTTCATACCGTGGCCTATCAAACAGGTGCTTACCTTTGTTTTGATCCCTAGGATCAAATTTATTAAAGTCCTGTGGTGCCTTAAAGTTATCCCCTTGTTTCTTTTTATTACCTGTTACCTCTGCTTGAGCTGCTTGATACCTTTCAGCAACATTTAGCAACTCACCCAGCCTCTCTGCACCTTGTTCCATGAGAAACTTTCTCAGGTCTGGAGCCATGGACTCTCTTAATTGCTCTATAAGGACCATTTCCTTAAGATCTTGGGTTTTCCCCAGAGAAGTCCATTTCTCCAAGTATGTCTCTATTCGTGCAGAGAACTGGTGATAGGTTTCACCTGACAGTAGTTTAGCATTCCTAAATTTTTTCCTATAGAATTCTGCATTCTTTTCATATCTTAACAAAAGAGCCTGCTTTAGCATGTCATAATTTTCCTGATCACCTCTGCTCATTTTTGCAAAAACTTCATAAGCTGCCCCACGAAGTCCTTGAGATAACTTTAAGCTCCACCTTTCTCTCTCTAACCCATACGTGGTAGCTAATAGTTCATACCTATTTAGGTAGCTCTCTATATCATCGTCTTTCTCAACAAAATGATCTAAATGAAAATTCATAGCTGAGGTTGGGGCTCCTTGGCTAGCAGTGGCATCAGAGGCAAAGGGACTGGCACCATTTTCAGGAGCATGGCCTTGAAACTCAAACTCCCTTAGTCGTAACTCATGTTCCCTTTGTAATCTCTTCTCCTCCTTTTCTGCTTCCCTCTCTGCAGTCAATCTTCTTTCTTCTGCTTCCCTTTCTGCAGCTAATTTCTTCTCTTCCCTTTCTGCAGTCAATCTTCTTTCTTCTGCTTCCAATTTCTTAGCCTCAGCCTCAATCTGCAACCTCTTAGTCTCAGCCTCAGCCTCAAATTGTAACTTCTTAATTTCCCTTTCAGCCTCTAACTTTCTTTCGGCTTCAAACCTTCTTTCTTCGCGTTCAATAAATTTGTCACATTCCGTAGTGACATAGGCAACCATAACTTGCCCATCTAATCCTAACTCCTTTGCAGTCTGAACAGCAGCAGATCGAAACTTGGCCAGGTCCGCCATTGTCTATCAGGTAAATTTATACAATGTCTAACCAACAATTCAATTTCTAAATATATATCTAATGGACAACACAGGCACCGTGAGCTCAACCTTATTTAATTCCACCCAAGGATACCTTTTAATTCTTATATTCCCTGAAGTGAATTACCCCCAATATTTTTAATAGGGAAAGATTCAAAATCCCAAGAGCGAGACCCCAATATATGTGGTGAAGTGGGATGTTATAAATATTTATAGGGGACTTAGTGTACTGACTGAGATCAGCTGTGAAGGTATCTATATCTAATAAGAGTAGTGTATTATCGATAACCTTACTTGCTGCCACATATATTTATATCTCAGTCAGAATTATTCTGGAATAGTGTGATGACTACGTTATATGTCTAGGGTATGTGTGTGATGAAGTGTAAGTCAAAACAACAACAGACAGATAAACAATTTAATTTATTCCACTACACGTGACAACACTGTGACACTCACATACATATAACACTCTAAAGGATATCTTAAAGGAGTCACTGATAACTTTTCAAATAACAATATGTATTCATTGCTGTTATGAATGAATATGTGTCCTGATTCAAATACAAAGGGAACCAGGAATCACAATCAATTTTAATTACAAGTTATATGTACAGAATTTATCAATATGAATATTGTAGTGACATATATTATTAAAAGTATCCTATGTGTGTCAGTTGTGTAGTAGTAATATGAGGTAATACTGGTTTTGTTTTGTTCAAGCTCTGTTGGTATTTGTCATCATGACTTCAATAGTTTGTCTTTATTGGAACTAGTATTGGAGATGTTCTCAGTTCCTGATATTAAAACAATTTAATTCCCCTCTTAATGTTATTTTTACAAGGTCATTTTAAGATGGGGGTACATAATTTTGAGCTCAGCTGGCCACATCAGCTTATCTTGCGTGATGGCGGCAGGAAAAGACTCCTCTGCTCGATTCTCCCCTGTGCTCTGGAGACACCTCACTGATAGCTAAATGGACCAAGGAGTATGCTGTCCGACTCTGGATTCAGCAAAGCTCTGACCAGGTGCTGCTCAATACCATCAAGACCACGGTCTCACAATTCATGGAAACAAACACAGATACGTTGATTAGCAATGAATTCTGGCACAAATACTGGCACAAATTCCCATCTGCTTATGTTCCAGGCTTTTATTTTAGCAAAAATGTGAGCTGGCTTCAACGCACTGTTGCTTTATCAAGCTTATTTGAACTAGTGGTCTCGAACTAACGCTCCTAAGTGAGTATATCAGCGAGTCTGGCCAATGGAGCCCCGTTTCGACAAGTGTTTGAAAAAAATTTTAACTTCCTACGTCTCCCCTAACAACCAAGGATAGCATTTATAGTCCGACTAATCGTGTTTAGCCTTACATATCATTCCAGCCAATCAGTTCAAATGTAACTTGTGGCCCATTTCCCGTACAATGGTGGTGTAAAAAAATCTACCACTGAGCGATTCTGATTTTGGGTGTTGTCTGACAGCACCATCATTTTATTTTGGCTATAACTTGTTAATTCCTAGACTATTTGCATAACGTTGTACATATTCTTTGTCAGCAAACCCTAAGGAACCCAAATATACAAATTTAAAAGAGCTAAGTGGCTGCGTTCAAAATATGCAATTTCTAGGATAGTCGTGTAGTTGTTTTTTTTTTTTTTTATGTGAGAACCGCCACCTGTCCTGCTGTACTGTCAGACTAATGTCAGGATTTCGGACATAAAACAGTAGAATGTCAGGTTTCCCCAATAAGCGTTTTTCAGGATTTAAAAACCTAACTCTGGGAAGGGTAGTGAATTTATCACTGTCCGTCCGAAAAAGTTAGAGCATGTGGCCTTACACGCGTGATAGTAGTAATTGTGTATCGCGCGACGCGTGTTTAGTGTTGCACGTGTTCGGCTTTATGCCTCTCCCTTCTCTCTATCCTTTAGTCCATCTGTCTTTAGTTACGCCGCGTATAAAATGGAATGAATGAAATATTAAAATTAGGTCATTGTTCAGCTTGGTATCTCAATGTTTTTGCAAGAAATACAGCACACGTTTCATTGAAGAACGCGGGTAATAATACAGTAGGCTTTTACTATCAACGTGAAAGCGTTACAATTTGCAGACGAAGCATAAAACAAAGGGGATTTCGAGTACATTCCTTGTGACAGCACTGTTATTTTACCATTGCTCTTTTCTTTATTAGAATTTATTTGTTAAGCTTTACATTTACCTTTTAATTTATATATGTGGATTAGAATATTCCACGACATATAGCCATAATACTATAGTGGATCCGACCAGACTGTCAAGTAAAGATCATGCCTGCTTATAATTTTTTATGGCATGTTTTGAAAAAACGACTTTGGGTAAATGAGGTTAAAAGGTACGGGATATTTAATTGGTCGGATTTTAAAGGAAGGCGCAGTATGATTGGTTGACCTAAAACTAAAAATATATTTGCCTTGGAACATATTGAAAGTTGTTATTTGAAACGATAAATTCAACAATAAAGGTAAACATGGTCCCATTGGACAAAGCAGTAGATATCGGTACGAAACGGGGACTATTCACTGCCATTTCAAGAAAATTTTGTGTAAAGCAAGATCGATGAGAGCAGGCGGAGAATGTTCTAACATAGGAAAAGCCTGGACATAGGGCAGATCGAAAATGTGCCATATTGCCTAGTCATCGTTTAACTTGTGTTATTTCCTTGCATTTGTGGTAAGATTGATTTTCTTAACATTTTATTTAAAATAAAATTTGAATGTGAGATACTAACATACGACTGTAAGTAAGTGAGTCTATGGCAGACTCAAAACAGAGTCTAGAGATTGATCCAGCATATGAAAGACTATCAGAGAGGTGTAGACCAACTAAATTATATAGGATTATAATCAGGAGCATAATACCTATCCTATTGTATGGACAACAGATTATTGCTGGAATTGCAGAGGCGTTGTAACTATTAGGGGAGAGGAATACTGGTATACATGGTCACATCAAAAGAAACTGGTGAAAGGGATTGTCGTAAAGAGCTGATCTTGCATGTTTGTTTGTAATGTGCCTGTACTGGTTGTTGAATATTAGTGTAGGCTGTTGATTACGAAGGAGGCATTGTCGTGTGAAATTCTAATCCACATATATAAATTAAAACGTAAATGTAAAGCCTAACAAATAAATTTAATAAAAGGAAAGAAGAATGGTAAAGAACAGTGCTGTCACAATGACTGTACTCGAAATCCCCCTTGTTTTCTCCTTCGTCTGCAAATTGTAACGTATCACGTTGATAGTAAAAGCCTAGTGCTTCAATACCCGCTTTCTACGATAAAACGTGTACTGCCTTTCTAAGAAAAACCTTGAGATACGCAAGCTGACCTATATTTAATATTCCATTCATGTCATTTTATACACTAAGTTACCATAAACGAAAGACAAATGGACTAAGGATAGAAAGAAAGGGAGGGGCTGAAAGCCGGAACGCAGGCAATACTACCACAGTCTCGCGATACACAATTAATGCCACCCCTAACACGCGTGTAAGGCCACAAGCACTAACTTTTTTTTTTAAATCGACAGTGATAAAAAACACTACCCATACGAGAGTTAGGTTTTAAAAACTTACAAAACGCTTATTAGGAAACATGACATTATACTGGTTTACGTTTGAAAAGATTACAGTACCCAGACACCACATCGATCGAAGTGAACGGGAGGTAGAAGAAAATACATATTTTGAACGCAGCCCCTTAGCCCCATTAAATTTATATATTTGGGTTCCTTAGGACTTGCTGACAAAGAATATGTTAAACGTTACGCAAATAGTCTAGGAATTAACAAATTATAGCCAAAAGAAATAGTGAGGGTGTCAGACAACCCCAAAATCAGAATCGCTCAGTGGCAGATTTTCACACCACCATTGTACGGGAAATAGGTCCCCATGTTACCTCCTATTTGATTGGCGGAAAGTAAATGTAAGGCTAAACACGATTAGTCGGGCTATAAATATTGATTCTTTGTTGTTAGGGAAACGTGAGTAGGAGTACTTTTTTTCAAACGCTTGTGTAAACATGGCTCGATTGGTTAGACCCGCCAATAAAGGGAATTTGAAGCGTTAGTTCAGCACCACATTTTCAAATAAACTTACTAAAGAACCAGTGCGTTGAGCGCCAGTGCATATTTTTCTAAATAAAAGCCTGGGACATCGGCAGATCGGATTTTGTGCCTATTCATTGCCAGTCAACGTAATTCTGTATTATTTCCATGAATTGTGGTAAGCTTGAAATATTTGATATCTTTTTAATGAAAAGTGAATGTAAATTGATAATTTATGTCTGTATATGTGTGTGGTTTAGTAGCGAACATGAGGCAAAGCCTATATAGTGCTCCAACCTGAACAGAAGGTGTCGGAGGAAAGTAAAACTACATGGAATTGCCAAACAGTACACTGACACCTATCTTATTGACTAGAAAGAAATAATGCTGGAATTGCAGAGGCGTAGTAACCATTAGGGAGGAGTATACTGGTGTAAATTATTTCAGATGAAGCTGACAGTTGGCCTACCGCTCTGAACTCAGTGTTTGTGATGTATTGTGTTCAGTCTGGAAATTTATTATAAATTAGTTCTGAAATAGGAGGTACAACCTTCTTGTTTCAGGGACCGTGGTCCTAAAGTTATTGAGCAGCACCTGGTCTGAGCTTTGCTGAATCTAGAGGCTGACAGCATACTCCTGGGTCCAGATAGTGACCAGTGAGGTGTCTCCAAAACACAGGAAGGCTATCGAGCAGAGGAGTCTTTTCCTGCCGCCATCACGAAAGATAAGCGTCTGTGGCCAGAGGAGCTCAACATTATGCCCCCCCTCAAAATATGACTTTATAATAAAACAGAGGGAAAATACAGTGTTTAAAGTGATAGGAACTGTGAACTTTTCCCCCTACTATTTCCAAGATAAACAAACACTTGAAGTCATGACGACAAATAACAACATAGCTTGAAAAAACAAAACCAGTATTACCTCATATTACTACTACACAACTGACACACATAGGATAATATTAATAAAATATGTCACTACAAGGTTCATATTGATAAATTCTGTACATATAAATTGTAATTAAAATTGATTGTGATTCCTGGTTCACTTTGTAGTTGAATCAGGACATATATATTAGTGAAAGTAATTAATACATATTTATATTTGAAACTTTACCAGTGACTTATTTAAGATAGTCTTATAGAGTGTTAAATGTGTGTGAGTGTCACAGTGTCGTCAAGTGTGGTGGAATAAATTAAATTGTTTATCTGTCTGTTGTTGTTGTGACTTACACTTCATCATATACATATCCTAGACATTTAACGTAGTCATCACAATATTCCAGAATAATTCTGACTGAGGTATAATGTGGTAGCAAGTAAGGTTATCTGCAAAACACTACACCTATTAGATACAGATACCTTCACAGCTGATCTCAGTCAGTACACTAAGTCCCCTATAAATATTTATAACATCCCACTTTACCACAGGCATATCCTTCTGGTTTCAGAGGGTTTTGGTTGCTGTCAATAACTGGTACCAGACTACAGTGGGCCGATATATTCATGCCACAGTCTTGCCTTTTTCGGAGACAACTGTAAACCACCATCATTCTTGAAGAAGTGGGAGCTGAAGGTTGTCGTTCAGCGAAGTGCAGGAAGATTCCTACATCAAATTTCAAAGATAGGTGCATGTTTCGGCACCTGATCGCTCAACTAACATTATATTAGAAAAGAGACTGGGAATAGTGATATAAACATTCCATCAGTGTCCATAAAAACTTACAAACAACATGCAGAGAAGATGATAATAAACAATCAACCAGTGTATACTAGAAGTCACCTCAGTTTTTTTTTTTTCCTTAACCAGCGGCACTTGGGCTTTCAGCCCTTCGGCCCAATGACATGTCATTGCGAGGCTGGGGAACCTGAGGACTTTCCTTCCAACCCGGTCAGGAGCTTCGCTCCTTCCCATCCACAGAGGGTTTATCACAGGAGCCGTTCAGGCTATTCAGTCAAATTTCCGGCCGTAAACATTTCTTCAAACGCCGACGCCCGGGTTTGAACCATGAACACCTGGTCGCCAGTACAACGCCTAAGCCATTACACCAGCGCGGCTCCCAGTCACCTCAGTTAAACAATACAACTACACCCTTATATAATAATATATGTATTATGGACAGAAGATCCATTATATAAATTGATTGATGTAATTAATTTCTATGATTTCACTTTGATTGTCAGTCCTGATTCCAAATAAATTAGATTCAGGTCAATAAATTGAAAAACCTTAACTTTCAACCACTGACTTACTAAAGATAGTCTTTTAAAGTGTAGTTTGTATGTGATTGTCGTGGTACTGTTGTGTTGTATTAGATAATAAAATAATTTCTGTAATTGTTTATATGTTTAGTTGGTTAATGCAACCTTACACTAACATTTAATAACCCTAGACACAAAACGTAGTCATCTTACATTCTATCTAGAATAAGTCTGAATGAGATCATAGTGGTGGTAGTAGAAAGGGGCCCTGGAAATTTACTCTAATATTTATTATATTCAGGGACCTTCACAGCTGACCTCATTCAGTACACTAAGATTTCTTAACAACAAACTGTATTAACATCAAATCCACCACATGTATTGGGGGCTCGTCCGGGATTGAACTTTTCATAACACCAGCTATATTGGGTAGTTTGCTTCTGGGATTTTAAATTCTTAAAATATTATCAATTATATTAGGAATCTCAGATAGTATAAAACTAAAAGCATTCCTTTTTGGAGAAATTAAATAGTGGTTGAGCTATCAGTGCCTGTGGTTGTTCTTAGTTATAATTAGAAATTGTTAGTTATAATTAGAAATTTGTCTAGTTAGAAATTTTAAAAGGTTTGCCTAGTACAAAATGGCTGACCTGGCAAAGTTTCGATCTGCTGCTGTGCAGGCTGCTAAAGAACGGGGAATGGAGGGGCAAATTATGATTGCTTATGTCACAACTGAATGTGACAAATTTATTGAACGCGAAGAAAAAAGATTAGAAAAAGAGGCTGAAAGAAAGTTAGAGGCTGAAAAAGAAATTAAGAGGCTGCAGATTGAGGCTGACAAGGAGGCTAGGGCATTGGAGGCAGAAGAAAAGAGACTAGCTGCAGAAAGAGAAGAAAAGAGATTAGCTACAGAAAGAGAAGAAAAGAGATTAGCTGCAGAAAGAGAAGAAAATAGATTAGCTAGAGAGAGAGAAGAAAAGAGATTAGCTACAGAAAGGGAAGAAAAGAGATTAGCTGCAGAAAGAGAAGAAAAGAGACTAGCTGCAGAAAGAGAAGCTGAGGAAAGAAGACAGGCTGCAGAAAGGGAAGCAGAAAAGGAGGAGAAGAGATTACAAAGGGAACATGAGTTACGACTAAGGGAGTTTGAGTTTCAAAGCCATGCTCCTGAAAATGGTGCCAGTCCCTTTACCTCAGATGCCACTGTTAGTCAGGGAGCCTCAACCTCAGCTATGAGTTTTCATTTAGACCATTTTGTTGAGAAAGACGATGACATAGAAAGTTACCTAAATAGATATGAACTTTTGGCTACCACATATGGTTTAGAGAGAGAAAGGTGGAGCCTAAAGTTATCACAAGGGCTTCGGGGTACAGCTTATGAAGTTTTTGCCAAAATGAGCAGGGATGATCAGGACAATTATGACATGCTAAAGCAGGCTCTTTTGTTAAGATATGAAAAGAATGGGGAATTTTATAGAAAAAAATTTAGGAATGCCAAACTACTGTCGGGTGAGACTTATCACCAGTTCTCTGCACGGTTAGAGATCTACTTGGAGAAATGGACTGCTCTGGGGAAAACCCAAGATCTTAAGGAAATGATCCTTATTGAGCAACTAAGAGAGTCCATGGCTCCAGACCTGAGAAAGTTTCTCATGGAACAAGGTGCAGAGAGGCTGGGTGAGTTACTCAATGTTGCTGAGAGGTATCAGGCAGCCCAAGCAGAGGTAGTTGGAAATAAAAAGAAACAGGTAGACAATTTTAAGGCACCTCAAAACTTTAATAAGTTTGACCATAGAGACCAGAACAAAGGCAAGCACCAGTTTGATAGGCCACGCAATGACTATAATAATAAACCCTCACAATTCAATGAAAGGAACTATGATGAAAGAAAACCTTTTCATAAAGGTAGATTATATTGTAGTTGGTGTCGGATGGACAACCATAACACAGAAGTGTGTAAAAAGAGACCCGTGTAATGGCCACGCTTCAGACCAGATCACAGTCTAAACAGGAGGAAGATAATCTGATAAATACCCCTCCAGATGAGATGAGGATGGCGCAGGCTGGGGATAAGACCCTCAAGCCTTGTTTTAAGAAATTGCCCAAATGTCATACACCTCCAGGCAAGGGAGATTTCTATATGAAAAACAAATTGATTTACAGGAAGGCCGGAACTGGATCCACTGGTCACGGACAGTTGGTTCTTCCAAAGGCATATAGGGCAGATGTGATAAGGAGCCTACATGTTGGAAAAGATGGGGACCATGAGAAAATAGGTACCATCATCCAAAAGGTGGCTCAAAATTATTATTGGCCAGATGAAATGTTTGACATTGAGAATTTTGTAGAAAGATGTGGCATACTACATGAGGGAACACCCACAAGTGGGAATTATTGATCAGGACCTGGACACGCCACGGGGCAAACTTAGGCCTGAAAATGGAAAGAAAAATGAATTTAATAATGTAGACAAAGTGGAATGGGAGCCCCCTTTTCACAGACAGTCTTCACTTGGATGTTTTACAATGGCCACTATGCAGCGAGTACAAAGAGATGTCTTACCCCAGAATAAGCAAAAAATCCCTCAGTCGGACTTATATAACCTGGAGGAAGATAAAAGAGAGAGAAGACCTCTCACAAGGAAATTAAAGTGGGAAGAAACCCCAAGAGAAAAATTGGTAGTGGAAGATTCTTATATGATGACAAGAGGAAGAAATGTCCTCAAAACAAGGCTTCCAATATTATGAAAACTATGTCAGAAAAATTAAAAGTCCATATGTAACCTTGTTAAGGACCTGGACCGATGAAAAGGCAGAAGAAAATATTACCTCATCATATCAATATGTGAACGAGCTTACCACTCGTCTTAAAACTGGCTGGAAACTTGCCAATGAAAATTTGAGACAAGCCAGGAAAAAGCATGCTGCCTATTACAATAAGAAAGCGAAGGATCGGGAATTATTTGTGGGAGAGAAGGTGCTCCTTCTACTGCCCGGCAGCCAGAATAAATTTCAAATTGGATGGCAAGGTCCCTATACAGTTGTAGAGAAGGTGTCTAGAACAAATTATAAGATAGATAAGAAAGGGAAAGAGAAAATCTATCATGTGAATCTCCTGAAGAAATATCTGGACAGAGAAAACCAGGAAGAGACACACCTACTGACCTTGTCTGTTGCAATGGAAATGAAAAAGGAACCACTCACTTCTCATGAATATCCTTTACATCCCTGTGAAACCGCCGCACAGGTAAAAATCAGCACACACTTAACGGAAATTCAGAGGGAGAGGGTTCAACAGGTTCTGAATAATCATACAGATGTGTTAACGGACCGTCCGGGGCATACAAATTTATTGGAGTATGATATGAAACTCATAGACCCAACACCAATCTGTATGAAAGCCTATTCGATTCCGTTCGCTAAGGAAAAAGCTTTAAGGGAGGAGATAGATTATCTGTTGAGAGAAGGGATTATCTCGCACAGTGAATCTCCCTACAGTTCCAGTGTGGTTCTGTTAAAAAACCCTCTGGAGAACACAGGCTGTGTATAGATTACAGGAAACTGAATGCTGTCACAGAAGGTCAGGTGGATCCATTACCTGATACAAATCAGCTGTTTGCCAGGCTGAATAGAGCTAAATATTTCTCTAAAGTGGATCTGAGCAAAGGCTACTATCAGATTCCAGTAAAGCCGGAGGTAAAACCTTAGCCTTTAGCACCTCGGAAGGACATTATGAATTTAATATGTTGCCATTCGGGCTGAAAAATGCACTGAGTGTGTTTTCGAGGAAGATGAGAAAGTTAGCGGATCCCCTGAAGAATCCATGCATCACCAACTTCATGGATGATATTCTCATAGCAACAGAAACATTTGAGGAACACATAAACTCTCTGAATATGTTGTTTGATCGATTGAGAGAGACCAATTTGACAGCTAGACCGACGAAATGCTGTGTTGAATGTAAAGAGCTGGAATTCTTGGGCCACACAGTACATCAGGGAAACATGACCCCTGACCCCAAGAACCTGGAGAAGTTAAAAAAAGCACCAAGACCACAAACAAAAAAAAAGATGTGCGATCTTTTGTCTCATTATGTGGTTTTTACCAAAAGTATATAAAAAACTTTAACTCCATATGTGCTCCATTGACTGATTTAACGCGCAAAGGAAATCCTGATAGAATTATTTGGACAGCGCAATGTGAATTAGCATACCAAGAATTGAAAGAAAAGCTCACAAGCAGGCCTATTTTGAAATTACCTGACTTAAGTCAAGAATTCATTCTGAGAACGGATGCGAGTAATATCGGTTTGGGTGCAGCTCTATTACAACGGTCAAATTCACTTGATGGGGAATTAACCCCAGTAGCTTATGCTAGCCGTACAGCAGAACAAAAATATTCAACAAGTGAAAAAGAATGTCTCGCAGTCATCTGGGGTATAAAAAAGTTCCATATTTATCTCTATGGACAATCATTTAGGATCCAGACAGATCATAAACCACTCGTGTGTCTGTCACAAGCAAAGCATGAAAATGCTAGGTTACTACGCTGGTCTTTGCTCTTACAGCCATTCCAGTTTATCATAGAGTACATTCCCTGAAAAACTAACGTGGGAGCTGATTTTTTAAGCAAACATCCATACGACGAACATCAGAGTAGTCATCAGGCATAGATAGTAAATTCATCTATGTGTATTTAGAAATATGAACTGACATATGATCGTCTGTTCTAAAGGGGGGACATGTGTAGTGAATTTCTAAATACAATATCTAAATTAATATATAACAATATCGGGCATAAAGGAAAAGATAAGAAAGTATAAAAGAATTTTCTACTAGAATTGTTGGTATCGCCTACGCCTTCAGATTATTTGCTAACGAATAGCCGAACAAAACGGTACCAAAATTTTTCAAATTCGTCCTTGACATAATCACTTTTCCTAGTTCTAAGAAAATTGTGCCTAAAAATGCATTGTGGAACGAGGAGGGGCAAGGATAGTTGAAATGCTAATTCGTTTCGCATTGATTTTAAACTAAAAGCCAACACTAGCACATTGGAAAGCCTTGCCTTAGGGGTTTCCCCAAAATACGAGGAAAAAGTTAGAACATGCAGACAACTCGTGTCACAAAAACAACCTTAGCTCTTATTTCAAAAGACGTAATTATCACGTAAATAGAGAAGACAGCACATGGAAAAGAATTGAACGTGTAGTAGACAAAAAATAAAAACGCTAACATAGAAAAAAAAAAAACTCTGTACTTCTGAACCAAGCCAACTAGTCCCATATAAATTGTATATTCGTGTACCTTAGGACTTGTTGACAAAGAATATGGTAATAGTTACGAAAATAGTCCATTAATTAACTAATTATAGCCATAATACTATAGTGGATCCGACCAGACTGTCAAGTAAAGATCATGCCTGCTTATAATTTTTTATGGCATGTTTTGAAAAAACGACTTTGGGTAAATGAGGTTAAAAGGTACGGGATATTTGATTGGTTGGATTTTAATGGAAGGCGCAGTATAATTGGTTGACCTAAAACTAAAAATATATTTGCCTTGGAACATATTGAGAGTTGTTATTTGAAACGATAAATTCAAAAATAAAGGTAAACATGGTCCCATTGGACAAAGCAGTAGATATCGGTACGAAACGGGGACTATTCACTGCCATTTCAAGAACATTTTGTGTAAAGCAAGATCGATGAGAGCAGGCGGAGAATGGTCTAACATAGGAAAAGCCTGGACATAGGGCAGATCGAAAATGTGCCATATTGCCTAGTCATCGTTTAACTTGTGTTATTTCCTTGCATTTGTGGTAAGATTTATTTTCTTAACATTTTATTTAAAATAAAATTTGAATGTGAGATACTAACATACGACTGTAAGTAAGTGAGTCTATGGCAGACTCAAAACAGAGTCTAGAGATTGATCCAGCATATGAAAGACTATCAGAGAGGTGTAGACCAACTAAATTATATAGGATTATCATCAGGAGCATAATACCTATCCTATTGTATGGACAACAGATTATTGCTGGAATTGCAGAGGCGTTGTAACTATTAGGGGAGAGGAATACTGGTATACATGGTCACATCAAAAGAAACTGGTGAAAGGGATTGTCGTAAAGAGCTGATCTTGCATGTTTGTTTGTAATGTGCCTGTACTGGTTGTTGAATATTAGTGTAGGCTGTTGATTACGAAGGAGGCATATCCTTCTGATTTCAGAGGGTTTTGGTTGCTGTCAATAACTGGTGCCAGACTACAGTGGGCCGATATATTCATGCCACAGTCTTGCCTTTTTCGGAGACAACTGTAAACCACCATCATTCTTGAAGAAGTGGGAGCTGAAGGTTGTCGTTCAGCGAAGTGCAGGAAGATTCCTACATCAAATTTCAAAGATAGGTGCATGTTTCGGCACCTGATCGCTCAACTAACATTATATTAGAAAAGAGACTGGGAATAGTGATATAAACATTCCATCAGTGTCCATAAAAACTTACAAACAACATGCAGAGATGATGATAATAAACAATCAACCAGTGTATACTAGAAGTCACCTCAGTTAAACAATACAACTACACCCTTATATAATAATATATGTATTATGGACAGAAGATCCATTGTATAAATTGATTGATGTAATTAATTTCTATGATTTCACTTTGATTGTCAGTCCTGATTCCAAATAAATTAGATTCAGGACAATAAATTGAAAAACCTTAACTTTCAACCACTGACTTACTAAAGATAGTCTTTTAAAGTGTAGTTTGTATGTGATTGTCGTGGTACTGTTGTGTTGTATTAGATAATAAAATAATTTCTGTAATTGTTTATATGTTTAGTTGGTTAATCCAACCTTACACTAACATTTAATAACCCTAGACACAAAACGTAGTCATCTTACATTCTATCTAGAATAAGTCTGAATGAGATCATAGTGGTGGTAGTAGAAAGGGGCCCTGGAAATTTACTCTAATATTTATTATATTCAGGGACCTTCACAGCTGACCTCATTCAGTACACTAAGATTTCTAAACAACAAACTGTATTAACATCAAACCCACCACAATCTGATAACAAATAAAATAACTTAATTAGTCGTTCCTCTTCTATACCTGGGTGTAGAGGTAACAAACAATAAAACAAATGACAGAAATATCAAAAGAACCCTTCGAAGCGACAAAACTCAATTAAAATAATTCAAAACTATAAATTCAGCAATGATTTCGTATTACAGATGACATAATATCTGATCGACCAAGCGTCAAGAAGGCTGTACAGTCCAAAAGGCTAGTATAACTATACAAAAACTACCGTATATAAGTATTTAAATAAATAACACGGTATTTAATCAGTTTTACAAATTACGATTCACAAGAACCGTAATTTGTAAAACTGATTAAATACCGTATTATTTATTTAAATACTTATATTCCTTACCAGTTTTACAGCAGCCCCTTAATGTATTTACTTACAAAAACTACCGTAGTCTAAGAATGTTTAGATTTTAAAATAACGTACGAGTAGTTTACGAATATTTAGATTTTAAACTACCGTTGTCTAAGAATGTTTAGATTTTAAACCACCGTAGTCTACGAATGTTTAGATTTTAAACTACCATAGTCTAAGAAGTTTTATATTTTACCAATATTATAAGAACTATCAAAAGATGAAGATATATAACCCTACCTGGGGCCAATTCTATGACTGCTGGCGCCCCGGACAACTAAGCTTTCGCGGCCCTATTATATATTTGATATTATTATGGATTTACAGGACGAGATCAAAGTAGTTAATTCTAAAAGCGCTTGACGCCCCGGCCCACAGCTCGAACTGCCAGCACCTCAATCCGGCCGTGATCCTACTTGAGGTTCAAACAAACAGTTCCAGGACCTACCGCTCCAAAATTTTATTCACACCAAGGACACAGCTCATTATACCTTAACATTTACACAGTTCATTATATTTAACATTATTATATCAAATGTCAGACTAGCAGGCATGGACGTATGAGAGGAGGCATCCGTCGTATGTACAACCAGATCGCTACAGGAACAATTAACATTCGATGGTTGTTCATCGTGGAGTAATCTGAATTAATGTACAGGGTGGTCATAAAGTCTTTCCCTGATTTCAAATTTTTACGAGATCCTCCAGATGTTAAAAGCATCAAAGCTTGGTATATAAAGTTTACGGACACTGGCAGCGTCGGTGACATGCCCAGAGCAGGTAGGCCTCGTGTGAGTGAAGAAACTGTGGACGCAGTGCGCACGGCGTTTCAACGCAGTCCGCAGAAATCAACCTATCGTGCCTCAAGAGAACTTGCAATCCCTCAAATATTAGTGTTGAAAATCGCAAATGTTGAAATCTACGAATAGCATAAAAAACTATGTTAGTTCTGGAATAATTTCCAAAAAATCAATTGTCTCTGCACAGAATACTTTTTTTTTTAAATTTTTGAAATCAGGGAAAGACTTTATGACCACACTGTACTTCTTGAACTCGCTGATCTCTCTCTCTCTCTCTCTCTCTCTCTCTCTCTCTCTCTCTCTCTCTCTCTCTCTCTCTCTCTCTCTCTCTCTCTCTCTCACTCTCTCTCTCTCCCTCCCTCTCTCTCTCTCTTCCCCTCTCTCTCTCTCTCTGATACTATGTTATTTGTACAGTGAGTACAAGCAACGTAAACAAAACCCGCCACGTGTAGTTCCTGAGTCTCTGTAAAGACAAACAAAAGATTATGACTACTACACAATCAGGCATGCCGTAACAAGGCGACTAGTATGAGTATAGTGCAGGTAACTGGCAACCTCATCAGGTAAAACAAATCGCCATAGAAATCATTACTGAAAGAGCCTGTGACTGATTGTTGCAGGCTTCTTGTAAGAGGTCATCGGAAATGGAGGCGCAATGTTCCGTAAGGAGCGGAAAGGACAATAATGAATGATTTAGGTTCATGCTTATCCATGAAACAGTGTGCTTTTATGCTTCATGGAGTACTCTGAATTACTGTACTTCATTAACGCGCAGAGAAATGTTGATGGTTAAAACAACTGACGCCATGTACTGTCTCCACTGTCTAACAAAAAAAATTTTTTTTTTCTTTCTCTAACATTTCTATGTTTTTCTGTTCAATTTTAATGCGCTGTTTTTAAATCTGCAAACCGTTTTTCTCTATCAGGTCGGGATCTCTAGAAATACGCAATTGAAGTTTTTTAACAACGCATATAGTATTACAACATCATTCGTACAAGAAGTATAACAGTTATCTAGGCTTGAATTTCTTTGCAGTCGACTTTCGTCGGTGAATGGCATGTGGTACATTGCGATAAAGCATCCAACAATAATCGGCAAACATGGTCACACTCCACCGTCCTTGATAACGTGACTCCATTAAGGCGATATCTTGATGGAATCGTTCTCCATGTTCATCGCTGACTTCGCCAAGGTTGTCAGGGAAAAAGTCAAGATGCGAATCGAGCAAATGGATTTTGAGGGACATGTTACAGCCCATAATTCTGTATGCATCTATGCACTGTTTAACAATATGCACATAGTCGACAGATTTGTGATTTCCCAGAAAGTTATCGACGATCGATTTGAATGCCATCCATGCGCAAAGTTCACTACCATGTAACAAGTTCTCGAACTGTTTGTCTGCAATAACTTTCCTAATCTGAGGTCCTACAAAGATACCTTCCTTTATCTTTGCATCGCTAACTTGCGGAAACTTTTCTCGAAGATAAGTAAAAGTTTTGCTCGTTTTATCTAACGCTTTTACGAAATTCTTCATGAGCCCCAACTTTATATGTAACTGTGTGTCGTAGATTTCCGATAGGAGAATTAAGACTAGGTTTGGTCCCTTCTGAATAGGTTTGAATAGGTGATAGACTCAGTGAGAGTTAGTGAAAGGTAATAGAATTTCCACACACGTGAGATGATAGATTTGATATAGTGGCTGTCTCTGAAAGCGAAAAGAATTCTTCTCTCTCTCTCACCTATCTTCTACAACAGTTGTTACAGCGTCAGACAGACTACACCAATATACATATTACGTATATTTCTATCACTCACAGGCACGCACATACACGTGACGACAGGTAAACACACAGACGTGGGAAAACTATAACAATGATATATATATATTATCTAGAACGAGCTGACCAAACACGATTATTAAGTTCAAGAGCGATTTTATTATCAGGAAAAAAATCGGCTCACAACATCAAAGAAAGTACATCAAGGAAAATACATATACACATAGTCATAAAAAATCAAGGAAATGTTGCAAGGATGATAGCCCCGTTATAGTGTTAACTCTAGGTTTAGCCCGGCCCCGTTAAGAGAACAGATGATGGCGCCAGAGTCACAGATACATAGGGTTTGAGTCTAAGAGTTTTTCTTTGTTTTATCTCGTAATTATATGCACAGAGTTTGAAAAAAATCTGATTTAACCTAAGACAAAAAAACACAAGAACTCTAGCCTTAGCAACAAATTATGCAGATTGGAAAAAAAATTAGGACAGCAACAGGGTGTCAAAGATAAAATAGTGAAAAATATCACTCAAACCAGCGTACACTCATTCATTCCGCCATGGCTTTTCACACTTGTACTCACGACTTTGCTTGCTGCCTCTTGGAACACATTGATTTTAGATTTTCACACAGACTCAAAAAAATGCAGTCTTCTGCCAAGAAGTCCCCAGTTCCAAAAGACGTATTTAACTTGGAGTCTCCGGGAACGACTACTTGGGTATGCAAATTTGTTCAAATGTCTGATTAAGTCACCTAACAATTATTCCAGGCGCGGGAGTTAGCAGAGCACAGTGTCAATAGCGTAGGTTTCTAAAAAATGATGAATGTCAGGTCGGTGCCTTCCCTCAGTATAGGATTCACTTTAGTCACACCACAGATTTGTCCACAAGATATAATCTAGTCGGGAAATGATTGTTAATATTCACGCCACAAGGCAGCAAATTATATAGAGTTTCTAGAAGAAATTAAGTGCTGGCTCCAAGGTCCAGTATTTATCATTACAGTCTTTGAAAACCCGTTATAGGGATATTAGTATTTCTGTCTAACTTGCACCGTCAGATCAGTGTTACTTGAGAAAAACCCACGTGGTTTAAAATAAGGACTGTCTATTTCTTCACAAGTATGGAAACTACTACTAGGTGCTGGTAAAGTTAGGGTCACCCCAAAACTTTCACTGTGTGGAGGAAAAATAACACATATAATATAATAAACAGAATCTGTACTGGTTAAAACTTACATTTAAACTTGCAAGCAGAGAGCTTTGCTTATCATTTAAACTTCCCGTGACGTAAGTTATATTTAAAAATCAGCATTCCTCATAAATTAGGAACACGTGCGTATCCCGTCATCATTCATGAGGCTCGATTCTAGAGTTTATACGTTAGTTTAGAAAAATACACTCGACTGAGTATTAGCAGTTAAATTAAATTCATAAATAGCTACAATTGCCGTTATAAGCTAGAAATTATAATTTCCTACTGCTTTCCACTGAATGCTTCCCTAGAAAATATAATAGCCTACCACTTTATTTCTCTTCTGCGCTAAAGAAATAGATTAAAATGAATTAAGCGATTTAACACTTTAACACTCACAAAATCTATATATCTATCATATTAATTACCTCAACCACAGAATTACAGGTAGTCGCACAACTTAAGAATAAAAATGCTAAAAATATTTCTGGAAGTCTAGAAGTTCGACAAATTGCCGAAACAAACTGAGATCTTCGCTAACAGCTATTCTGTTTTTCGAGCGACCTATCTACTGTGGAGTCTATGAGCGAGAATGAAATTAAAGTTTCAAACTTGGCCAATATCTTAAAATCAGACAAAGGGCCCAAACTTATTTCGCCAAGCGAAATTATCTCCCCTACTCCCAACATTTACGTCCGCTTAACGCGTGTCGTAACTGTCACCTACTGACCACGATGTACGCGTGTCAGTTTCAAATCCCAGACAGCCTGACTCCATTTCAGGGCAGTTTTCACACTACAGCTGACCATGGCCCAAGTGAGCGCCGTGTCAGTTTGGGATTTTCGAGACAAATGTCTGGATACTGACCGGTGCAGATGTAAAGTATCACACCTCACCGGGACTATGCCGAGAAGAAGCTCGCGCGCTCGTTGAGAATGTAGACGATTTGCTACGTCCTGTGTTCAGCGAACCGACTTATCACGCCTTCTGACGCCCTGCAGCCCTGACATCTACGTAATATCGTCCTAGCGCGATTCTCAGTTTAAGAGAAAGGAAAACAGGTAAAGTTTGCGAATTATATGAAAATAATATTCGCAAAACGAATGGATGAAAAAAATATACAGGAAAAAATGAAATACAGAGATAATAAAAGAGAGAATTTATGTGAAAGAATAGGAAGAAGATGTAGGAAATTAAATGAATATAAACCCTACGTGACACTGTGGTAAAAATGATGCTGTCTGTGTTAACTAATGGCTCGTGTTTTACATTTTTATGCCCGAGCTGCATACGATCCCTGATAGGCCACACCTTTCTTGCATGATGTTCCTGTCTGTTGCAGCTGTCCCATTCACATAGGAAGCATCACAATTTAGTATACCTAGTCTGCATGTCCGTGAGAATTGCAATGACCTTTAGGTCTCCACAAATCCGCCATTGGTAGTCATTGTACTTTATTTTCGCCAAAAGTATAGCCATATTGTCATAAGTTTCTTTCATATGAACAGAGTAGGCGACTGGAATTGATGAAAATAAATTTCCGTTATGCAATAACACGGCTTTTAGACTAGTCTTGGAAGAGTCGATGAAAAGTCGACATTCGTTGACTATGTGCTTATGACCGAGGTGCACCATTAGACCGTTTACATCTTTGCAATAGCAAATGTCATCATCCATCTCAAAGTATTGAACAAGTTCTCTGTGTCTATGACGAAATTTAGATATCGGAGTATTGGGCGCTAAAAGATTCCATTCTTTGAGTCGCGAACCGAGTAATTCCGCTTGTCCTTTGGTAAGAGCGAGATCACGTATTAGATCTGAAAGTTCTGAATGGTTAATTAAGTGAACACCATCATTCACCGGTATATATAATCCGAGTCAGAATTAGTTTCTAAAGCAGGTAAACTATCACTTTCTGATGGTTCATTCACGTCCAACGGATATTGTTCTGGTGGAACTGGGATCGGACACGTGATTTGATCATGAGGCACTGGTTTCGAAACCGATTCAATATTTGGATAAACCACAGACTTTCTAATTTTAAAAGTGAAACCATGGATATATGTCAAACAGAAGTAACAATCAGTAGCGTGATTTGTCGGTTCACGCCATATTACTGGCACTCCAAAAGTCATCGACTTATGCTTCGGCGATTTTCGGTACCAACCTGCCAATGTATTTGAACAAGTCGAACAAACTGCATTTGGCTTCCAAGATTTATTTGCATCATCAACTTTCGAATCGAAATAAAGTTTATATGCTTTCTTTAGTAATGGTGTAAAGTTTTTCTGGTGAACACGATCAGTAAAATATCCGCACACGTAACAGAACAGATCAGCCGAATTTCTACAACTTCTAGAAGCCATATTTCGCTCAGAATTATTTCAAAATACAGTAAGTATTTGAAAAATAGCGTAACATATGTCATGCATCTTTTAGCAGTATAAAAAGTAGAATTATTTTGCATTTTATTAATTTTTAATAAATTATATAGTAAAAATGAAACGGAGCAAATAACGGTTTCCCAAAAATATATTTATTCACAAATATCTTAAGAACCCGACGTGATAGAGATAAACGGATTTCAGATTTGAAATCAGCGCAAGAAACTGACCTAAGAACACTTATTCTTATATAAGAAAGAAAAATGTTGTTTGTCAGTGTTATTATTACATTTGGGTAGTTTCTTGTTCAGTTTCGTTTCTTAGCTTCTTTGCATCTACAGTTTACACCCGGAAGTGGCAGCCATTTTATTTTCTTGTGGCGCGCTCTCCCTTCGGAGGGCGTGCTAGGTCTTAGCCGCCTTTAGGAAAGTACCCAATTTTTATATTTATTTTTATTTAGATTCTTTTAACCCTCACGTTCTTTCCTTTCATTGACGAAGGCCTTATGGCCGCAACGTTGGCTATTTTCTTTGTCTTTTGTCCTCGTAAGACGAATAACCGTTTTTCTATTTTTTTTCTTTCATACCCATTCATCGTACTCTTACATTCGACTTACTGCAATTCTTCCTCATCTTTTTCGACTCAATATACATGTTAGTTGTACAATGAATACGAGCAAAGTACACACGATCTATCCGGGGAAGACTGCCATCACCTTGCACAAAATATAGCGATATATATCTGATGATAAAAGGTAAAAGTAGTCTCAAAGCAGATACTGAGGAATAGGATTGAAATGTGAGAGACTTCACCATACTAGGTCCATCTTTTAAGCGGTGGGATGGCTAGTTCCCGTCCTCGCAGCCTTTGTATTCCGTAACTCAAGAACAAAATCAAGTACATATATACAACTGAGTAGGCTGGAGCGTGAAGCTACCAGGATTCGATCCCGGACCTCCGTAACTTCTAGAATTTCTACAGAAACCACCGCCACAGGGTCTTTGCGGCAGGGTGCCTGCAATGGGGCAGGTGTAGTGAAGGTTCTATGCTCCATAAGTAAAGAAAATAAGGAAATCAATGAATGACAGTACAGAGGTGGAAAAAAATGTGAGCTACTGGCTAAACAAACTTTTCCGTGTCAAAATAACGGACTGAAATGCTAGAACCCCGCAGGAACTTCTTGCGGACCACGTGCAAGACGGCGGTTAACCTGATCTAGCGCATACCGGAAACTGTGGCAGTGGCACGGATCCCAAAACTCCAAAACAAACGCTTTCCAAAAAATGCGCAATTGCTAGATAGGTATTTCAGGAAATTCCAGAAATTGTACCCCAACTCACTAACGGCTGCAGGAAATTTGTGTTCGGAAGATTCAATATAAAATGTTCCATTAAACAGCTCAAACAACGCAGAAACTGATCGTAAATGTTGTTATCCTAAAATCTTCATCTCAAACAAGAAGACAATACTGCTGCTAAAGAGAGACAGATACAAAAACATAAGTTTAACCAAATAAGCCCTACAGCTCTATCAACAAGTGTCTGGAATATGTGGACATTTTACACGAGAAACGTGGTATTGTCTTATCATCACTGAGCAGCGACATGAACACATCAAACAACTTAGAAATTAATAATAAGAAAAAAAAATTACAAATGACTGAAAACATTAAGAAAATACCAAGAAGGAGCCGATGCCATGGGAGATGGAACGATGGAGATGGATCCTAAGCAAACCTGCTGATAGTAATAAAAGGCAGTCCTTCTGTGGAATCCCTATGGTCACAGAGTAGCGGGAGAACGAAGAAGACATGGAGAAGAACATTTGAGACAGACGTGACAAGAATGAGAAAGACACAGAAAGATCTTGAGCTGATGGCCCGGGACAAGAAGACATGACATGAGTTTGCTGACGGGCTATGCTTTTGGGGGAACTGGCGGGGAATGAATGAACGAATGTATACGGTATACAACAGTTTTATATCGAGAAAATGTCTCATAAATATATACGTTCTCTGCTTGTTTTAATCCGAGGGGGAGGGGGAATTGGCATCTATTTTGGCGTTTCTGTAAAACCTAAATCCATAAGATTATCCATGGACTTGAAGGATGTAATGAGAGATGAAAAGAAAAGTCAACAAATTTGTCACAGATGGAAATAGTGCAGCAGTGATCATCCACTTTTGCCCCTCCCCATCTAGTTTATTTTTTGCTACAGGAACGAAGGATTCACTAGTGCAATTGACACGTGAGCCGTTTGGCAATTAAGGGGCGATGTTAAGTCCGAGACGGACCTTGGATTGTAAAACTTTCAGGGGAATTAATTGCGTAGCTGATATTCGGCCAGGCGGAGATGATGAAAGTCAAGCCAGAGAGGTTGTCGGCGGCAGAGGTGGTAAAATTACCTTTGATTCAAGAATCAAACAGCAAATGGGCTCGGGTCTGGCAGTAGGTGTGACTTTCGCATTAAAGAGCAAAAGAACGGAATTTACGGATATATACCATGTCTCTCCGATAGCCACGATCACTAGGGAACAGAGGATGTAGTGTGAGGCTAGTGTGGGTTCCAGCAAACATAGGTATTGCTGGTAACGAGTTGGCAGATCAGAACGCCAAGAATGGAAGAACAAGTAAAAACAATATAAGAGCAGGACTGGGAAGGTCGGAGATCAAGAGCCAAGTGAAGATAACTATAAACGAGGAATGGAAGACAACATGGAAGAAAAGTAGAAAAGGCAGACACGCGTTCAAACTGCTGAAAGAACCAACGAGGACGTGCCAGGTCAGAGAGGAATTAAAGATACCATCAAACAAAAAACTGTGGCGTCTCCGTCTCGGTGCAGCATACTTTATGATAGAAGAACCACACTGCCAAGAATGTCAGGAAGAGAATGACATAGACCACTACCTGATCTACTGTAAAAAGTATGAACAACAAAGACTTGAATTAAGAACTTACTATAGAAATCACAATATAGACTTGACAGGTGATAAGGTTTTAAGTATAGATGCCCCAAGAGATGCCCAATCAATACTTAAAAGATATATACATAAAACAAAGGAAAACATATAAGGTTAGTAACAAAAAAAAACCAAAAAAAAACCAAATTAAAAAAAAAAAACTTACTAACTACTCATAGGACAAGGAAAGACAACAAGGTATTAAATAAAAAAAAACAACAACTCAAAAAGAACAAATGCTAATACAAAGTAAAACCAGGTGTAAAGGACAATACTTATGAAGAAACAATACAAAAGAGAAAATAAAATGGACAAATACTAATATAAATTAAAATCAGCAACTGCTAAAGACAATAGCTATTTAAATTGAAAACAAAATTAAAAAATAAAATGACACTAAATACCCCAATTATAACCAAATTTCAGGTTGAACAGGGTAGACCAAGATGGAACGAGAAGAGGCAATAACGGTCAGCTGTTAAGTGCCCGCTCTCCACCCATCACCTCATCAAAACAATAACAACAACAGCCATGATCAGTTGTTCAGAAATCTATCTTATATTACTAGCTCGATATCTTAGATTTCTCGTACAGAGTGAAAATTATTAGATTTTCGTGGAGTGTTTCATTTTTTCTGATTGCGGTAATTTATATACTAGCCTTTAAGTGATTTAGTGTGTTTAAAGTTTTCATTATATTTCACTGAGATTATCTGTGCTAATTAAATAACTTATAGCTAAATCCTTTTCAGCCGTAAAGTAAATTTAATTACTCGCTATTTCCCAGTAAGAGATGTTTTAAATTGACTAGTACATACATTAAATAACTGTCTACTGATGGTACATATTATTTACTTTTATCCATTTTATGTAATTTTTTTATATGACTAGTGTTCATATCACGCATTAAAAAACGATAGCATAAGCTAGACACGTGTGTTTTAAATCTAATTTATAACGAGTGGTGAAGAGGTTCTATTTTAACACGTGTTAGATATGCGATTGATAATTTGGTTAAATGTTTATATTTTCTTTCCTAAAATCTAGGCTGATCAACCTGAGTACTAGCGGCTTTTTTATGGCCATATGAACTTATGATCATACGAACTTATAATATTATAAGCATCCATGGATATTTAATATTGATGAGCTTCTTGCTGTGACCTGTGTGGTCCAATTTTCTTCATTTTCATGAGAGAAACCAGAATAGAAGAACCATTAAATTATAATATTAACTGGACCAGAACTATTACAAGATTTACTTATATCAATCTCATCAGCCAGCTGTGGCGAAATATATTGTCAGCAACATTTGTGTAACTTAACCTAGCGTCTCAGCCACCTGAGGCTAAACAACATAGGAACTATATATATATATATATATATATATATATATATATATATATATATATATATATATATATATATATATATATATATATATATATATATATATATATGTTCTATTCATCCTACGTCGGCGATCACCACGCATGAACCTTACTCCAACCAACTGAAGGCATAGATAACTTATTTTATCCAGGACAAATTAAATCACCGACTCTAGCGACTCCCGTGAAATTTGCGGTCAGCAACTACGGCGAGTCTGGGGCTGGATTTGGCAAAACTTAAATTTGACACTAAATAGTCTTATTACTTATTAGTGAATTTCCTTGGAATGCCTGCGACAACTACTGGGGTAAGCAAAAGTCTGAAAGTGGCCACTGAATGGGTGTGAATTGAATGAACGGAGAAAGAAACTTATGTCTTTTGTTAACATCATATACTTATGTGGTTTCTTCTTTCTTTCTTTATCTCACTAATCTGAGTAGTCACGGGATATATTACATTAGGAACCTATTCTTTTCCCATACTGACTATTTCATAACTTATTGTTAACTTTTGATCTTTTGGGTTAATTAACCTCTGTTGGGATCGTCTTTTCTTTTCCTTTACCAGAGGGGGAGGTTCTATTTGATTAATTTCTTCTTTTGCAATTTTGTCTGTAAACCATGATCTAGTAATGTATATGCTTATTGTTGTGATCTTCTATTGATAATACACTTTATTAAACCTTTAGTTATCGTGTCGGTCAACCCCCTATCCATTATACAAGGGGATTGACATAAGTCTTGGGCCTGACCATGAAGGAGTCACAGGAGGAAGATGAAACTTGGCACATTTAAAGTTCATCATATTTGCACTGAATGTGTAAAGTACGCGTTTGTTTCTTCAATGGGTTTTCCCGCTACGGTGCACGGCGCAATGCACCCTATTGACCGGATCTGCGGCTCCAAAGATTTGACAAAACAATGGAAAAGAAGGAGGCCAGAGCTGTGATAAAATTTCTGATGTTTCATGGAAAAACACCTACAGAAATACACAGGGAGATAGAACCAGTGTTTCGTGATTCTTGTCCTTCATATACTTCGGTAAAAAAACTGGTGTCAACAGTTTAAGTGCGGCCGCTCACATGTTGCTGATCTGCCAAGATCTGGTAGACCAGCCTCAGAGTGCAACGATGAAAATGCAACAAGAGTGAAGAAAATCATTGACCAGGATCGAAAAATAACAATTGTGGAGATAGCTAGTAGAGTAAAACTAAATGAAAGAACAGTTTATAGAATTTTACACAACAGACTGAACATGAGAAAAGTGTGTGCACGCTGGGTTCAACGACTGTTGACACGAGAACAGAAGCAAACGAGGGTAAATTGCTGTCAACAGTTGCTCAAAAAGTGTCAGTCAAAAAAATTTTTGGAGACCATGGTGACAGTAGATGAGACTTGGGTACACCATTATGACCCCGAATCCAAAATTGCCAGCATGCAATGGAAAACCCCGGGCTCCCCAACACCTGTCAAGCCGAGGGCGCAGAAATCTGCAGGAAAAGTGATGCTGACTGTTTTTTGGGACGGCAAAGGTGTCATTTTGAAAGATTATCTGCCTCGTGGCAACACAGTTAATGGACAGTACCATGCAGATCTTCTCACAAAACTAAGAAAGGTTGTGACCAGGAAACGAGGGATAACGCGCACTCAAAATCTTCCTTTGCTTCAAGACAATGCGCCCTCTCACAAAGCACGGCATGTGCAGCTAGCAGCCAACGATTTGAATATTGAAATTCTTCCACACCCACTATATTCTCCAGATTTGGCTCCATCAGACATTTTTCTATTCCCAAATCTTAAAAAACCGCTAAAAGGAAATCATTTTGACAGCGAAGAAGAGGTTATACTGGCATGTGATGGCTGGTTTAGTTTGAAAAATAGGAGGTTCTACTCCCAAGGTCTTTTCAAGGTCATGCAGAGATGGCAGAAGTGTGTCAATTCAGACGGTGGCTATATTGAAAAGGAATAAATACTATACAAAATTTCAGCTCTCTGTGACATGTCCTTCATGGTCAGGCCCAAGACTTATGTCAATCCCCTTGTATGTTATTCATAGTTTGTTTTCACGTTCTTGCGTATTTGTCACAGAATTGTGTGCATGTGAGTGCAGTGTAACTTGCATTTTCGTACAAGGAGAGAAAGTGCGCCTGATTTAAATATCGTCGTCCAGATAGGTTGGATTAGATAAATTATTCTATCCAGAGACTGTCCTTTCTCTTATACGATCACCTCGTGATAAAACTATTTCTCACCCCTTACTTTCACATTGTCATCACTATCACCTCTGCTCAGACAGGGCTATGAACATCTATTACCTATCTGATAAAATGTACGACAAAATTCCAACATCTTCAAAACACTTTTGTTATTTAAACATTCGCTGGTTATGGACGTAAAAAGGTATCTCATTTCGAATTCTTGAATACTTTTGTGTTTTAAAAATTCATTGGCTATGGGCCGTAAGGAGATGTCCCATCTTTAATACACGAATACGTTTGTGCTGATCTCTGTCGTGAAATATTCTAATCCACATATATAAATTATCAGGTAAATGTAAAGCCTAACACATAAATTCAATAAAAGGAAAGAAGAATGGTAAAGAACAGTGCTGTCACAATGACTCTGCTCGAAATCCCCCTTGTTTTCTCCTTCGTCTGCAAATTGTAACGTTTCACGTTGATAGTAAAAGCCTACTGCTTCAATACCCGCTTTCTACGATAAAACGTGTACTGCCTTTCTAAGAAAAACCTTGAGATACGCAAGTTGACCTAGATTTAAAATTCCATTCATGTCGTTTTATACACTACGTTACCCAAAAACGAAAGACAGATGGACTAAAGATAGAAAGAAAGGGAGAGGCTGGAAGCCGGAACGCATGCAACACTAAACACGCGTCTCGCTATACAATTACTACCAACACGCGTGTAAGGCCACATGCACTAGCTTTTTTCAAATCGACAGTGATAAAAAACACTACCCATACGAGAGTTAGTTTTTAAAAACCTGAAAATTCTTATTAGGAAACATGACATTATACTGGTTTACGTTTGAAAACATGACAGTACCCAGACACCCTAAAGTTTGGAAGTGAGGAGGTGGTAACAGCACGCCTATCCTAGAAGAAAATGCATATTGGCTCCATTAAATATATATATTTGGGTTCCTTAGGACTTGCTGACAAATAATATGTTAAACGTTACGCAAATAGTCTAGGAATTACCAAATTATAGCCAAAAGAAATAGTGAGGGATGTCAGACAACACCAAAATCAGAATCGCTCAGTGGCAGATTTTCACCTTACCATTGTACGGGAAATGGGTCTCCATGTTAAATCCGATTTGATTGGAGCGCAAGAAATGTAAGGCTAAACACGATTAGTCGGGCTATAAATACTATCTTTTGTTGTCAGGGGAAACGGGAGTAGGAGTACTTTTTTTCAAACGATTGGGTAAACATGGCACGATTGGTTAGACCCGCGAATATAGTCAATCAGAGGCGTCAGGTCACCACCACATGTTCAAATAAACTTACTACAGAACCAGTGCGTTGAGCACCAGTGCATATTTTTCTAAATAAAAGCCTGGGACATCGGCAGATCGAAATTGTGCTATATTCAGTGCCAGTCAACGTAACTGTGTATTATTCCATGAATTGTGGTAAGCTTGATATATTCAATATCTTTTTAATGAAAATTGAATGTAAATTGATAATTTATGTAGATATATATATATATATATATATATATATATAATATAATATATATATATATATATATATATATATATATATATATATATATATATATATATATATATATATATATATATATGTGGGTCAGTAGCGAACATGAGGCAAGGCCTATATAATGCTCCAACCTGAACAGAAGGTGTCGGAGGAAAGTAAAACTACATGGAATTGCCAAACAGTACACTGACACCTATCTTATCGACTAGAAAGAAATAATGCTGGAATTGCAGAGGCGTAGTAACCATTAGGGAGGAATATACTGGTGTAAATTATTTCAGATGAAGCTGACAGTTGGCCTACCGCTCTGAACTCAGTGTTTGTTATGTAATGTGTTCAGTCTGTAAATAGATTATAAATTAGTTATGAAGTAGGAGGTACAACCTTCTTGTTTCAGGGACCGTGGTCCTAAAGCTATTGAGCAGCACCTGGTCTGAGCTTTGCTGAACCTAGAGGCTGACAGCATACTCCTGGGTCCAGATAGTGACCAGTGAGGTGTCTCCAGAACACAGGGAGGCTATCGAGCAGAGGAGTCTTTTCCTGCCGCCATCACGAAAGATAAGCCTATGTGGCCGTGGAGCTCAACATTATGCCCCCCTTCAAAATCTGACTTTATAATAAACCAGAGGGAAAATACAGTGTTTAAATTGATAGGACCTGTGAACTTTTCCCCATACTACTTACAAGATAAACAAACACTTGAAGTCATGATGACAAATAACCACATAGCTTGAAAAAACAAAACCAGTATTACCTCATATTACTACTACACAACTGACACACATAAGATAATATTAATAAAATATGTCACTACAAGATTCATATTGATAAATCCTGTACATATAAATTGTAATTAAAATTGATTGTGATTCCTGGTTCACTTTGTAAGTGAATCAGGACATATATATTAATGAAAAGTACTTAATACATATTGATATTTGAAAATTTACCAGTGACTCATTTAAGATAGTCTTATAGAATGTTACATGTGTGTGAGTGTCACAGTGTTGTCAAGTGTGGTGGAATAAATTAAATTGTTTATCTGTCTGTTGTTGTTGTGACTTACACTTCATCATATACATACCCTAGACATTTAACGTAGTCATCACAATATTCCAGAATAATTCTGACTGAGGCATAATGTGGTAGCAAGTAAGGTTATCTGTAAAACACTACACCTATTAGATACAGATACCTTCACAGCTGATCTCAGTCAGTACACTAAGTCCCCTATAAAAATTTATAGCATCCCACTTTACCACATATATTGGGGTCTCGCTCCAGGGATATTGAACTTTCTCCTGTTATAGATATTGGGAATAATAATAATTAAAAGGTATCCTTGGGTGGAAATAAATAGGGTTGAGCTCTCAGTGCCTGTAGTGTCCTTAGATAATTATTGAAAGATTGAATTGTTACAATTGCATGTTAGACAATGGCCGACTTGGCAAAATTTCGATCTGCTGCTGTACAGACTGCGAAAGAGTTAGGAATGGACGGGCAAATTATGATTGCTTATGTCACTGCTGAATGTGACAAATATATTGAACGGGAAGAAAGAAGATTAGAAAAAGAGGCCGAAAGAAAGTTAGAGGCTGAAAAGGAAATTAAGAAGTTGCAGATTGAGGCTGAGGCTAAGAGGTTGCAGATTGAGGCTGACAAAGAGGCTAAAGCATTGGAGGCAGAAAGAGAAGACAAAAGATTGGCTGCAGAAAGAGAAGACAAAAGATTGGCTGCAGAAAGGGAAGACAAGCGATTGGCTGCAGAAAGGGAAGCAGAGGATAAGAGATTACAAAGGGAACATGAGTTACGACTAAGGGAGTTTGAGTTTCAAGGCCATGCTCCTGAAAATGGTGCCAGTACCTTTACTTCTGATGCCACTGCTAGCCATGGAGCCTCAACCTCAGCTATGAATTTTCATTTAGATCATTTTGTTGAGAAAGACGATGATATTGAGAGCTATCTAAATAGATATGAACTATTAGCTACCACATATGGGTTAGAGAGAGAAAGGTGGAGCTTAAAGTTATCTCAAGGGCTTCGTGGGGCAGCTTATGAAGTTTTTGCAAAAATGAGCAGAGGTGATCAGGAAAATTATGACATGCTAAAGCAAGCTCTTTTGTTAAGATATGAAAAGAACGCAGAATTTTATAGGAAAAAATTTAGGAATGCTAAACTACTGTCAGGTGAAACCTATCACCAGTTCTCTGCACGAATAGAGACATACTTGGAGAAATGGACTTCTCTGGGGAAAACCCAAGATCTTAAGGAAATGGTCCTTATAGAGCAATTAAGAGAGTCCATGGCTCCAGACCTGAGAAAGTTTCTCATGGAACAAGGTGCAGAGAGGCTGGGTGAGTTGCTAAATGTTGCTGAAAGGTATCAATCAGCTCAGGCAGAGGTATCAGGTAATAAAAAGAAACAGGTAGAAAATTTTAGGGCACCACAGAACTTTAATAAATTTGATCCTAGAGATCAAAACAAAGGTAAGCACCAATTTGATAGGCCACGGTATGACAATAAAAATAAAACCCCACAATTCGATGAAAGGAAATATGATGAAAGAAAATCTTTCAACCAAGGAAAAAGGTGGTGTAAAAATTGTAAGATGAACAATCATGACACTGACCGTTGCAGAAGGAACCCTATAGTTATGGCCACCCTTCAGGTCAGGTCGACCTCAAGACAGGAGGAGGATATTATGTTAGATACCACTCCAGAAGAGATGAGGAAGGCACAGGCTGGGGATAAAACCCTCAAGCCTTGTTTCAGGAAATTGTCAACTTGTCATACAACTCCAGGCAAGGGAGATTTTTACATGAAAAACAAGTTGATGTATAGGAAGACTGGAGCTAGATCCAAAGGTCAGGGACAGCTGGTACTTCCTAAAAGATATAGGGCAGAATTAATAAGGAGCCTACATGTGAAACCAGATGGGGACCATGAGAAAATAGGTACCATCATCCAAAAGGTGGCTCACAATTATTATTGGCCCAAGGCAAGATGGGACATTGAGAATTTTGTAGAAAGGTGTAGCATAGCACATGAGGGAACACCCACAAGTGGGAACATTGATCAGGACCTGGACACGCCACGGGGCAAAATTAGGCCTGACAATAAAAAGAAGTATAAATTTGATAAAGTGGACCAAAGGGAATGGGAAGCCCCTTTTCACGGACAAGCTTCACTTAACTGTTTTACAATGGCCACTATGCGGAGAGTGCAAAAAGATGTCTTACCCCAGGATAAGCCGAAAATCCCTCAATCGGACTTAAACAAACTGGAGGAAGAAGATGTAGAGAGGAAATCTCTCATCAAGAATTTTAAGTGGGGAGACAGCCCCAAGAGAAAAATTGGTAGCGGTCGTTTTGTGCATGATAATTCTGGGAAGAAAAATCATCACTATAGAGCTTCGAGTGGAAGAGACCATACCGGTGCATGGACAAATAGGTCCACAAAATTAAAGGTCCACATGTAGCTCTGTTAAGAACGTGGACTGATGAAAAGGCAGAGGAAAATATTACATCCTCATACCAATATGTGAATGAGCTGACCACTCGTTTAAAAACTGGCTGGAAACTTGCCAATGAAAATTTGAAACAAGCCAGGAAGAAACATGCTGCCTATTATAACAGGAAAGCTAAAGACAGAGATTTGGCTGTGGGAGAGAAG
Source organism: Oreohelix idahoensis (assembly GCA_024509875.1). Lineage (NCBI taxonomy): Eukaryota > Metazoa > Mollusca > Gastropoda > Stylommatophora > Oreohelicidae > Oreohelix > Oreohelix idahoensis. Next base: position 47,342 of record JAMPIV010018650.1, read on the forward strand.
GTACTGCTTCTTCTCCCCGGTAGTCAGAATAAGTTACAAATTGGATGGCAGGGTCCATATACAGTTCTAGAGAAGGTGTCTAGAACCAATTATAAGATAGATAAGAAGGGGAAAGAAAAAATCTATCATGTGAATCTCCTGAAGAAATATTTGGAAAGAGAACATCAGGAAGAGACACACTTGTTGACCTTGTCCATCGCCATGGAGATGAAAAAGGAACCACTTTCATCATTTGAATATCCATTACACCCCTGTGAGACAGCGGCACAGGTGAAAATCAGTACACATTTAACGAAAACTCAGAAAGAGAGAGTGCAACAGGTTCTCGATAATCATGCAGAGGTGTTAACAGACCGACCAGGGCATACAAACCTATTGGAATATGATATGAAGCTGATAGACCCCACACCTGTCTGTATGAAACCCTATTCGATTCCTTTTGCTAAGGAGAAAGCTTTGAAGGAAGAGATAGACTATTTGTTGAAGGAAGGAATTATTTCGCACAGTGAATCTTCATATAGTTCCAGTGTTGTACTCTTAAGGAAGCCCTCTGGAGAACATAGACTCTGTATAGATTACAGGAGACTGAATGCTATTACAGAAGGACAGGTGGATCCATTGCCGGATACAAATCAGCTGTTTGCCAGGCTAAATAAAGCTAAATATTTCTCAAGGGTGGATCTGAGTAAAGGCTACTAGCAGATTCCAGTAAAACCTGAGATCAGACAAAATTGTTGGATGTAAACATTTCGGAGGAACGTAATGAATCCCTGAGTTGCCTCTTTGATTGAGGATATTCCGAATGATTCATACAGGCTAATAAGAAGATTATGGGATCCCCTACGAAAACTCTGCTATCACCAGGTATATGTTATCTCCTCATAACATACATTTTGAGGAAAATCTAATGTTCTCTGGACATGTCATTGCGCAGACTCAGAGAAGAGAAATGGTGAATACGCGTTGTGAAGCAGCATTAAGACAAGCAGTCACACTTGCGGCTGTTCAGTAACATAACCGAAAGATATTATTGGTTGTAGAGGTCTGAGGCAGATTTCATGAGTAGTGCCTACTCTGAATGGACCCAACTACATAAAACCATGATAGCACAACAGCAGAGTAAAGTCAAGTTGACTTACATTTATCTATGTGTATATAGAATAAAGGACTGACATAAGATGTCTGTTTTAAGAGGGGAGATGTCGTGAAATATTCTAATCCACATATATAAATTATCAGGTAAATGTAAAGCCTAACACATAAATTCAATAAAAGGAAAGAAGAATGGTAAAGAACAGTGCTGCCACAATGACTCTGCTCGAAATCCCCCTTGTTTTCTCCTTCGTCTGCAAATTGTAACGTTTCACGTTGATAGTAAAAGCCTACTGCTTCAATACCCGCTTTCTACGATAAAACGTGTACTGCCTTTCTAAGAAAAACCTTGAGATACGCAAGTTGACCTAGATTTAAAATTCCATTCATGTCGTTTTATACACTACGTTACCCAAAAACGAAAGACAGATGGACTAAAGATAGAAAGAAAGGGAGAGGCTGGAAGCCGGAACGCATGCAACACTAAACACGCGTCTCGCTATACAATTACTACCAACACGCGTGTAAGGCCACATGCACTAGCTTTTTTCAAATCGACAGTGATAAAAAACACTACCCATACGAGAGTTAGTTTTTAAAAACCTGAAAATTCTTATTAGGAAACATGACATTATACTGGTTTACGTTTGAAAACATGACAGTACCCAGACACCCTAAAGTTTGGAAGTGAGGAGGTGGTAACAGCACGCCTATCTTAGAAGAAAATGCATATTGGCTCCATTAAATATATATATTTGGGTTCCTTAGGACTTGCTGACAAATAATATGTTAAACGTTACGCAAATAGTCTAGGAATTACCAAATTATAGCCAAAAGAAATAGTGAGGGATGTCAGACAACACCAAAATCAGAATCGCTCAGTGGCAGATTTTCACCCCACCATTGTACGGGAAATGGGTCTCCATGTTAAATCCGATTTGATTGGAGCGCAAGAAATGTAAGGCTAAACACGATTAGTCGGGCTATAAATACTATCTTTTGTTGTCAGGGGAAACGGGAGTAGGAGTACTTTTTTTCAAACGATTGAGTAAACATGGCACGATTGGTTAGACCCGCGAATATAGTCAATCAGAGGCGTCAGGTCACCACCACATGTTCAAATAAACTTACTACAGAACCAGTGCGTTGAGCACCAGTGCATATTTTTCTAAATAAAAGCCTGGGACATCGGCAGATCGAAATTGTGCTATATTCAGTGCCAGTCAACGTAACTGTGTATTATTCCATGAATTGTGGTAAGCTTGATATATTCAATATCTTTTTAATGAAAATTGAATGTAAATTGATAATTTATGTATATATATATATATATGTGGGTCAGTAGCGAACATGAGGCAAGGCCTATATAATGCTCCAACCTGAACAGAAGGTGTCGGAGGAAAGTAAAACTACATGGAATTGCCAAACAGTACACTGACACCTATCTTATCGACTAGAAAGAAATAATGCTGGAATTGCAGAGGCGTAGTAACCATTAGGGAGGAATATACTGGTGTAAATTATTTCAGATGAAGCTGACAGTTGGCCTACCGCTCTGAACTCAGTGTTTGTTATGTAATGTGTTCAGTCTGTAAATAGATTATAAATTAGTTATGAAGTAGGAGGTACAACCTTCTTGTTTCAGGGACCGTGGTCCTAAAGCTATTGAGCAGCACCTGGTCTGAGCTTTGCTGAACCTAGAGGCTGACAGCATACTCCTGGGTCCAGATTGTGACCAGTGAGGTGTCTCCAGAACACAGGGAGGCTATCGAGCAGAGGAGTCTTTTCCTGCCGCCATCACGAAAGATAAGCCTATGTGGCCCGTGGAGCTCAACATTATGCCCCCCCTCAAAATCTGACTTTATAATAAACCAGAGGGAAAATACAGTGTTTAAATTGATAGGGACTGTGAACTTTTCCCCATACTACTTACAAGATAAACAAACACTTGAAGTCATGATGACAAATAACCACATAGCTTGAAAAAACAAAACCAGTATTACCTCATATTACTACTACACAACTGACACACATAAGATAATATTAATAAAATATGTCACTACAAGATTCATATTGATAAATCCTGTACATATAAATTGTAATTAAAATTGATTGTGATTCCTGGTTCACTTTGTAAGTGAATCAGGACATATATATTAATGAAAAGTACTTAATACATATTGATATTTGAAAATTTACCAGTGACTCATTTAAGATAGTCTTATAGAATGTTACATGTGTGTGAGTGTCACAGTGTTGTCAAGTGTGGTGGAATAAATTAAATTGTTTATCTGTCTGTTGTTGTTGTGACTTACACTTCATCATATACATACCCTAGACATTTAACGTAGTCATCACAATATTCCAGAATAATTCTGACTGAGGCATAATGTGGTAGCAAGTAAGGTTATCTGTAAAACACTACACCTATTAGATACAGATACCTTCACAGCTGATCTCAGTCAGTACACTAAGTCCCCTATAAAAATTTATAACACACCACTTTACCACAATCTCCTCCCTCACTTTTTTTTTTTTTTTTAGAAATTCGTTGGCTATCCTCGTACAAAGATGTCCCATTTTTAATCCATGAATACTTTTGTTCGGAATACTTTTTGTTTTTAGAAATGCATCGACTATGAACATAAAAATATATCCGATCTTGAATACTTTTGTATTTATTTTTCGATTTGTTGGCTGTGAACACAAAAAGATATCCCGTCTTTATTGCTAGAATACTTCTGTTTTTTATATTTTTAGATCTGCTCTATCTGAATGTAAAAAAAAATCACGTCTTTAATACCTAAATACTTTTATTATTTAAACATTCTTTGGTTGTGAGCGTAGCAGATATCCGATCTTTACTATTTGAATACTTTTGTACGTTAAAAATTCGTTGGCAGTGAACGTAAAAAATATACCCATCCCACCTGTGACAGTGTAATACCTTTATTGTTGTTTTCATACTAGCTTCCATGTCAGTTCAATCACTAATAATTCCGTCACGCATTTCCGAGCATTATTTGTAACACACATTTGTACCAAATAACACCGAGTAAAAAGATAAGCCGTTAATTTGATATAATCTCTACATGTGTAGACTGTAGGTGCAACATTTGTTTCATATACCATGCCTACATAGATGAAAAAATCCAAAGCGCTTGATCCTTATGTAAAGTCTGTAAGATCAGAGCATGTGTGATGTATTTTGTATCAACGGTATCTTCAAATCCAGATACCTCACTATGCCTGAATATAGAGCCTCAGCTTATTTATAAACAACAAAAGGAATGTCTTTAATACGTTACTAGAAATAGGTTGAAAAAACAATACGCAAATGTATTAAGTACGTCTTATTTCGATGAAGATAATGAAATTAACTTTAGGTCGATCTATTGTCTAACAAGTGAAATGCCTTTAAATAAAGAGGGGGTGAATGTGGTGGGGTGAATGAACAAGAAAGAAGGTAAAGGCATCTAATTACACCGCCACTTTAGTAAAGTGCAGAAGTGGTTGGATAGACAGGATCGATGAGTGTGATTTCTGAGTGACATACGACAGCCCAGATACAGGGTTCCTATGTGACCTCGATCTAGGATTCACTTGCACGCTTTTAAGACGTAGTCACCCACTCTCTCTCTCTCTCTCTCTCTCTCTCTGATTCTGACAGACAGATATGGGGGGGGGGGGGGGGAAACAAAGCAATTTCGGGAAAATTCTGACAGATTAGGTATCAATCTTTTTAAAAATTTATTAAAGCAAAGCAGGGGAGGCAATCCGTGACAATAAGAGATGACCAAGAATACAGAGTTTGACCCATTTAACATCGGCGGGTACCAGATCCCGGAAATCAGATATGCTGACGACACAGTCCTCCTATCGACCAACACAGAAGGACTTGATCAATTAATTATGTCAACCACAAAAACACAGCGAGGCTCAGAATTTAAACCTAAACACCAAGAAGACCAAAGTATTGACAACAGTCAAAGTAAAAATCAAACCAGAAATTTAAATTGATAAGTAGATTACTAAAAAAAATTTCACTTCAGTTCCTCCAGCTTCCGAGGTTGTGAACATAAATCCAAAATGTGCACAATCCTAACACTGCAAAAATGCGAGCTATCCTGGCTCTCTGAAATAGACTTTGTGATCTCCCCGTGTTCCGTGAAGAAGGATTAAAGCTTTAGCAACACTGCTCTTTCAGGTCTATCAATGGGTGGGTAATGAGGTTATCTAGCAAGAAGCCAGAGTAAAACATCTTGAATACAATCCACAGAAACAAAACCAACATGCCCAATGCACTGGACTTTGGGACCAGGGACGATCTGGGGGCCCTTAGAGATAATCCAACTAGGCGAATGAGAAACCTCCTGTGCGGCGATGTTGAGCGCTTTAGCAAGCTCATTATACTACGTATTCCACCATAGTCGTAGATTTAAGCAGACTCCTTATGGCTGAGTGGCTGCGTGGAATTCTGGGTAGCTTTTGTTTAGTCTCTCCTCTCCCCGCAAAATTAAGACAATGTTTGTTTCCTGACTGGCGAGCGGCTGAACCGTCTGTTTGACTAAAAAAGAGACAAACGCCCATATACATAAATCATACCAGTAAGAAAATTAATCATTATTACATGGAAGCAAATTATACCAATTATTACATACGAGCAAGGTAACCCCAGCTCCCCTTCACAAATTACAACACCCTCTCTCTCGTTTACCAAGCGGTATAATAAGACACAGCGCTGTCGCTCGAGACGAAGCGTTCACGCTGGCTTTGGGTCGGCCCGGCGTGGACCAAACCCTTCAGGCGTATCTCGCTACGGCCAAAAAAGGTCAATTATCACTCTGATGTTCTAAACAAAGATTAAAAAAAGAAAAATCTCCCAGCCCCTTGTTAGAGAGGGAAACACACATTCACAACATATAATATATATTCATACAGATATTTAGGATACACCCCCCCCCACCCACCCCTTTACACGCACACTGAGGCATATTGGGAATATGTTGTTAGGCCCATATTTTCTTGACCATCGGCACACTAGGGGTGGTGTGGTCAGCATCACGCCGGCCACCTTAACCTTCTTAGAGTTGCTCTGGTACCTAATTCATGAGGCTGAGTCAACCCCGGAGGCGTTTGGGGCCTAAAATATCCCACCTCAACTGCGAATCGAACCACTGACCACCGAGCTAGGAAGCCAGTGCCCTAACCACCGCAATACCGCGGCTCCAGATATTCAGGCTGCTTCTATAATTCACTTAGGGTACGTTTGTTTATTACTCCTCGATGACCATAAATACAATGATAAACTTTTTTTAAAAACTGTGGGGGCTCTTCCCTTTGCCGAAGACCCGCCACACACAAAAAAAAAAAAAAAAAAACTTCACAACTTTACACACAAGACCTGTAAGGTCGAAAGCATTAATTTATTGATAAACTTCTCTCTAGTAAAACTTTTTGTTGTTTTTCCCTTCCAAGAGATTATACACACGCAAAAATTAAGTTGCTTAGCACAATTAAAAAAAAAATAAAAAACCACTTGACTATTAAAATTATGAAAATAATTAACACAGATCAATTTACCAAAGTTCATTTAGCAATAGTTGTATGTTAACCCAGTGCACCTCTAGCACACCGACGTGTTGCTGAACAGAAAAAGTGTCCGTTCCCTATAGTGGCTGGTAAATGATTATATTCGATATATCTACTTCACATAAACAATCTTGGGTTCGCTGGATGCTAGTCAAGGCTAAGTGTTCAATTCTAGCTTATATAGGGACTTTTCTTAATTTGAGCCCATCTGCTTCTCTTTCTTATATAGTATGCGAGATAAAGAGAGTGGAAGGGCAGAGAATGTTAGACGGGCCTGCGCGCCCAATTCTTAACCCTTCGAAAATAAAGTTCGTTCGTTCTTCTAATGCAGGTGGTCGAATAGACGGCAAGTTTAAGCAATGTCAAAGGCTGAGTGAAACGAAAACTGTCCCTGATGAGACAGGATAAAAGAATTAGATCCCCGTTTAACAACAACCAAAAAGTTACTGACTTTCATAAATGGATGCCTGCGTAAAACAGAAGGACTGAAATGATACGACAAGGAAAACAACTGGAACTGATGACAAGAACAAGACAATTAGTGCCAGTGAAACAATAACAACAATGGTACTAGATAGGACAAACTGGGGACACCTACTGATAGCATTATCAGACCGTCCTTGTTCTGAAATTCCCAGGGCAAGAGAAGTAGCGAGTGACCGAATAACATACAGAGAAGATAGCTAGAGACAGAAATAAAAATTATGAGAAAGACATGGAGTTGGATAGGACACACACTGAGGAAACCTGCTGATAGCATTACAAGGCAGTCCTTGTTCTGGAACCCGCAGGGCAAAAGAGGCAGAGGTAGACCAAGAAGCACATGGAGAAGAGAGCTGGAAACAAAGGTGAAAATGATAAGGAGAACGTGGAAAGAACTTGAGATGATGGCACGTGACAGGAGGACTTGGCATGTGTTTGTTGAAGGCCTATGCTCCATTAGGAGTGGAGGGTTATGAATGAATGGAGTTGATGGCACGCGTTAAGAGGACTTGACATGTGTTCGTTGAAGGCCTATGCTCCTTGAGGAGCCAAAGGGCTTTGATCCGTTAATTTACAATGATTTTATAAACACTGGCTATTTTCTCATAACTATATGTTTACTACTTGTTTTAAAAGATGACCTGTGGAGAACAAAAAATTGGATTCATTTTGGCGCCTCGGTAAACCTGAAAAACTACGTGGGATAGAACGAGATAAGTCAAGGTAACCTGAAAGGTGAAGTCTGAAGATGAAGGGAGCAATGTTTCAGTTCATGATAACGTCCGGTGTTGTCACAGGTACTCCTCTGCTTAAATATAAGTTCAGAATGATGAAGCAGGGGGAAATATGAAATTATTCAACAAAGCTAGTTAACTTTCGTGTAGGTTTTATGCTGGCTCCTGTTGGGTGTGCACTTTTTAAAACTTTATTTCAAAACCACAGCTGTCTAAGTTTTCAAGCGAGTATTAGAACACTTAAGCGCCGTACTTCTTAGAAACTGGGTCGTCTCACGAAACCCTACGATTGAAAACAATAGTAGGAGAGCATTGGTATTAATGCCACAACAGATATTGCTACAGAATAAATTATTCGTTTTCTCTAAGACTCCCCCACTTATTCCCCCACTTTATGTGATGTACATCACGTTTAGCCTGCAAACGAGGCAAAGTACAAAAGTATTTCAGAGGTATGTACAGCTCAGAGACGCAATATTATTAATGTTCTGTTTTATTTGGCGGAAAAAGGGGTGTGGGGAGAATGTGATTATGTAACCTCTTCCTTCACGCATCAACGTTAAACCCGTCAAAGCTATAGTAAAAATGTTCCGTTGTGTTTCCTAGCTGTATGTCCTACTATATTTCTTCACTCTATTGCGCTACGTCACTGACTCGTTGTTTTTTTTTAACTCACCATATTTCCTACCATATTTCTTTCACTCTACTGCGCCCTGTCACTCATTCGTTTTTTCCTCGCTGTTTTCCCAACTATATTTATGTCACTCTATTGCGCCCTACCAATCACTTATTTTTCCCTGTAGTATTTCCTACTATATTTCTTTCACTCTACTGCGCCCTGTCATTCACTCGTTTTTCCTCGCGTGTATTTCCTACTATATTTCTGTCACTCTACTGCGCCCTGTTACTCACTCGATTTTCCTCGCTGTACTTCCTACTATATTTCTGTATTGCGCCCTTTCACTCACTCGATTTTCCTCGCTGTAGTTCCTACTATATTTATGTCACTCTATTGCGCCCTGTCACTCATTCCAACACCCAGTGTACATTTCTTTGTATGTGATTACCCAACAGATGTTTCTAGAATGCTTCTAATAGGCTCTTCATTTAATTTTAGCGCTTAAATAACCTTCATATACTCCTTTACGTAAGTAATGGGAATAAATTCCTAATCTGTCTTGATAATCAAATTTACTTTTTGATTGGAAACACGTTCACGTTACCAGATTCACGTTTTGCTACAGAGTTAATTCCAAGAAGACTATGCACGTGGGTAATTTTAACGAATGCAATATGCAAAAGAATTGGTTAGCTGTTTATAGAAATGAAGAAAGAAATGCAGTAAATGTGTGTACAAATTGAAAAGTTAATTTTTTTTAAAGTTTAAGGAATATGTTTTTTTTAAAGGAATTTCAAAAGCTTAACAAAAAAAAAAAAAAAAAAAAAAAAAAAAAAAAAAAAAAAAAAACACTCGCGCACATACACACACTCACGAAAACATCGTTGGTTTTAAAAGTATTAATATTAGTTGGCTGTTTGTTTTGTGATTTCGCATAACTGTCATATTGTACCACGTGCACAAGATCCCACGACAGATTATTAAAATACAGAGTTTTACTCAAATTACTTAAAACCCACACGCTGTGTCGTTTCTACGGCCTCACTGTGGAGGTACATTAACAATGGAATCACTGCTTATTCAGGCATGTCGTATAGAAGCTACGGTTAGGTAGTGCGTGCAGCTGGCGAATCTTCATATAAAACAAAATGCTGTAGAAGTCGTCACTGCAAATGGTTTGGTGCATGCGTCCTGCGTGACATCCAACCGTCTACACACATACTCATTTACATAAACATTCACACATTATATATATAGTTAGATAGATAGGGATATACAGCGAGCTAAAGAGAGACAATGGAAGACCTCTCTTCTTGGTCGACTTTACTTGAGTAATGCATTACACCATATAAATTATCTCCTTCCAAGGAAGCACCAGTAAGGAAATGACGCGAAGATAGTTGCGTTAAGGCAAACAACAGGCATGTTTTAGAATACAGACAGAAGTGACAGAGAGATGTATTTTGTCACAACGTTCTTACACAAGTAAAGCAAATGGATTACATTGAAACTCACAGGCATCCCTCAAATAGTTGGATTTTTCATAATGACACTTTCTTAATGTTATTGTATGTGTGTGTTTGAGTGAATGTTTGTGTTTTGATTCCCGCTTTTTCTAGGGCGTTGACATCAGAAAGACGATATACACTATTGGTGTGTTGTCTACTACTTTATACTACTTACGGCATCTACATTAATGTTACTATGTCTGATGCGTTGTATGCGTTGTCGAAGGCTGTGCTGAGAATAAAAGAAATATGTATTGGCAACAAACAGTAGCTAGAAAAATATAAAAATGTGTAATCAGACAGGACATTTCCAGCAAATAAAACAGGCAGTTAGACAAGGATGAGTATTATCGCCTTGTTTGTTCTGTCTGTACTGTGGAAGCACGTGAGTGCCGCTGAGAACGTGTCAAAAATGTCAGTAAGCGGTATATTTATATACAAGGTATAACCTACAATATTTTGACGATACAGTGTTAATAGCAAGACGTAAGAACAGAGGTACCTAAAATGATTCTCACGATAATGAAAAAAAAAAATTACACATAAAGACGATAACCTACGTATCAAAAGGGCAGATGTAATGGTAGTTTCTAAGAAAATAAATTCTCAATATTACAAAACAGGATAGTTTAAATCAAGTCCACACATACACGACCCTGGGAACATTAATGATGTCAGGTACAAGATCTTGGATAAAATAATTTACAGGACAAAGAAGTTAACCTAGCGTTGCTGAAAATTAAAAGTTAACATGTGCAACAAACTTATGTCAGTGGACGTATGAAAAAGTTCTTCACAGTTACCTAGGACCCATTATATCGTGTGGAAACAAATGATGAAAAAAAAAGTAAATAATTAAAAATTTCTCCGTAGTTCACAGGGATTTACCGAAAAATGTTCAAGATTCCATGCCACGCTGAAAGCACTAATAACAATGCCAAGACAACGATCATTGTGCGAAGGAGGCAAGCTTTTACATGTTGACAACAGACAAAATTGATGAGAAAAAACATAGGATAAGAAAGAAATCAAATACTGCCTTGTTTTACAACATTCATTGCCAATCAGCTTTCTGTTGAGCATAGGAAAGGTAGTCTCATATCAGATACTGCCCTAGAGAGTTTAAAAGTGCTAGAGACTTCACTATGGTATGTCGCAACTTTATGAGGTGGGGTGGCCTGATCAGTTGCTCGCTGTCTTTGCCTGCCTAACTCAATAGCAGATTCTGGTGCCAAATTACAGCTAGGGAAGCTGGACCCTGACGCTACCAGGGTTCGAACCTGGTAGATTTGCCTCGAGAAACAAGCGCTGTAACCACTTTGCCACTCGATGCCCGTAAAGCATAGGCCTTAAACCAATTCCCTCCAGACCGTGCTATCCTGTACCACCCGTTCAGGTATGTTCATGTCAACATGGCATGTATAAAAACCAACAACAAAACTGCCAATATGTATATTTGTGTTTGACGTATGCGAGAGCTCAATAATTACCTGTATTAGTGTCGTGTGCCATACTTTTTTAACATCTGTATTCTCGTCGTTCCTGTACATGGCCGTAGTCTATAAAACACCTCAGTGCCTAAGGCCTACACCAGTTTGCCTCGATCTTGATATACAAACATTCGAAACTTAAGTTAGAAGGTGTTTTATATTTTGGACGCTCGCCCTAACATAACCGACGTACATTGTGTATACATTTAACGGAGCGCTCTTAGCCAAAAAAAAAAAAAGATGCAAAACTCAAGTAAAAAAAAAAGAAAATTGACACTGCTCAAAAGATATGCAGGTAGCAACCGCTTTTACTATTTTGACTGGCGAAGGTGGATAACGAGGAGAATCTTAATAATGTGGCCTAAATCTCTTTTTTCGGATTCTTTTGCCCACTTTCTCTCTCCGTTTCATTCTAGCAGACGTCTTGAATTTTCCAATCAGTAATCTCCAGCGTTGGACAGGATTGTAGTACGATGTTGAAAAACTATGCTGAAATAGTGGTTTTTGTTTATTTTAAGTACAAAGTAAAAATGGGTACCAGAGCAACTCTGGGAAGGTTAAGGCGGTCGGCGTGATGCTGACCACATCACCTCTAGTGTGCCGACGGTCGAGAAAATATGGGCCTAACACCATATTCCCAATATGCCTCAATGGGCGTGTAACGGGATCCTTTACCTTTACAAAGTAAACACATTTTCACTGTCACTATGAACTGTGTGGAGTTGTCGCACAGAGATTATGATCAATAAATTTTCTATATTCTTTCTTTTTCTACCCGTATCCTCTACCTTATTATCGCTCTCTTATCCTTTTCCTGGGGTTTTTTTCGCATTCGTTCGTTTGCGACTAAATATATTTTCCCATTCTAACGTTTACCTGTTTCTGTTCTCATACGGAGAACGCATTTTATGACATAATGTGTCAGACACTGCACTATACGAGAAACTGTGAATACTCATCTATCTCAGACATAGGAGCAGACTTTTTGGCTAGCATGTTCACCTGACACGAACGTTTCTCCGGCGTGAGGTGTGATAACCGACATCTGCACGGCGCAGAATGAGACATTTGTCTGGTATTTTCCTCTGTCACGGCACTCTCAGACAAATTCGTTAGCAGTGAGGTGTCAAGACGCGAAGTGGCAGTTTATGGCAGGTCTTCTGGTTATGGAAAGTGTTAATGAGAAGGGGAGAGATCGGCGCTGTTTCGTGTTTCGAAATAACGTGGGACCTCTTTGTCTGTTTGATAGATATAATCAGAGTTTTAAACTTGATTTCACTCATTCTCCATTTGCAGTAGACGTGGTCACTTCGTTCTAGATACTTAAACTTATAAGTGAAACTCTTAGTTTCGATGTGATACCGTAGTTCTGTGTTGAGGTAATTATTATATAAAGTATCTAATATTTTGTGAGTGATTAAGTGTTGAATCGCCTATTTTGCACTAGTTCTTTGTGCAGAGAGAATTAAAATATAGTCTGTATTATTTTCTAGTGACGTGTTTCAGTGGAAAGCAGAATAAATTATATTTCTAGCTTAAAATCATGCAGCTATAAATGAATGTGATTTTACTGCTAAATAATCAGACGAGAATATATTTTAAAATTAACTTATAACTGAAATGCTACATCATTGAGTATTGACGGGATACGTATGTATTCCTAATTCATGATGATTGATTTTATGAATATAACTACTTCACGGGAATTTAAACGATAAGTCAAGCGCTACGCTTGCAGTTTAAAATGTAAGTTATAACAAGTACATAGTATGTATAATGATTTTATATCTGTTTTTTTTTCCTCTATTTAGTGAAGAAAACTGGGGTTAACCCAAACTTTGCCAGCGTTAAGTAAAGAGAAATATCTGTGAAGAACAAAAACATTCTGTCCTTGAAGACTTGGTCTATAACCTTTACAAGAACTTTAAAGATTTTAAAGAAGTAACGGACCCATCGAGCCTGATTTGATTCTTCCAGAGAAAAACCTCAAGTACATTTTAGCCCGTGCGGCAAGTAACATATTAACGTCAGTAACATTCCGACGGAGTTTTGACTAGTGGTGTAGTGACCAAATATAGTCCTTTCCTGAAAGTAGACATCGACCTGACATTCCTCATTTCTAGAAACCTAAGCCATTTTGACACTGTGCTCGCTGTTAACGTACGTGCCTGGACAATTTTAATGTGACTTAAACAGATATCCTAAAAATAGTAGAACCAAGACAACGTTCCCTGAAGCAGTGAATTCAACCCGTCTTTTTGGAACTGGGGTTATCTTGGCCACGGCTACCATTGAAGATTCTGTATATGCATGTCCTAAAATTATGTTGCCAGTTGCTGCTACCAAAGTTGTAAGTATGCAAGAGAGCACGTGGCCACGGCTGAGTGAATAGAGTGAATGCAGGTCTGAGCGATTCCTTTATTGTGGTATTTTAGGCACCCATTTTTTTCTCTTGCTGTCTTAAATTTCTTTATGCAAGTTTTGTTGCTAACAAATATTTTTCCTTAGGATAGAGCAGAGTATCCAAGTCTGTTCATACCTTTAAAGGGAAGACTTAGACTAAATCATATGTATCCGGGACTCTTTGGGCTATCACTTTTCTTCTAACAGGACTGTGGGCATACCTTGAGGGATAAGATCATACTGTGGGTCTATCATTCTTGTACCATCTTTCATGACTTTATGACTATTTGTATATGCTTTGATGTAATTTTATGTGTTGTGATGGGATTTTAGATGATAATTAAAATTTCTCTTGAACTTAATCAGCGCGTTGGTCAGCTCGTTCCAAATCATCTGTATAATCATTTGTTATAGTTTTCCCACGCGTGTGCGTCTACATGTCGTCAAATTGTGTGTGTGCACGTGAGTGGTACGTTCATATATATTAATATATGTTGTCACTAGACTGTCTGACTGCTCTAAATCTGTTGTAGAAGATAGGCTGAGAAAAGAGAGAAGATTCTCGAGTTCTCAGGGACAGCCTCTATTGATTTCTACCATCTCACTCGTGGAAATCTATTTCTACTATTATCTCTCACTGTGGCGATCACTCATTCTAATCTATTCAGAAGGGACCAACCCAAGTCTTAATTCCCCTATCAAAAATCTACGACAGGAGTTTAATCCATGCCCAAACAAAATATGTAATCGTGATACATAAATAATCCACAGTCGTCTTTATCTTCCCTATCGTAAATTTTCGATAGGGAAATTAAGACATAGCTTGGTCCCTTCTGAATAGCACTAGACCGGTGGTGACTCAGTGAGAGATAAGATAAGAAATAGATTTTCACGAGTGAAATGGTGGAAAAATAGGTAGAATCTGTCCCTGAACTCGAGAAGATCCTCTCGGTCAGCCAGTCTCTACAACAGAACTGTGTTAGTCAGACAGTATACCTACATATATATATATATATATATATATATATATATATATATATATATATATATATATATATATATATATATATATATATATATATATATATATATATATATATATATATATCAAACACTCACATACACTCACACATAAGTGACGACAGTTAGACGCACAGACGTGACAAATTATATTTATGGATTAGGGATATTTTGGGACGAGCTGACCAACACATGTAAATAAAGTTTTTATGTAAATTGTATTTACTATAAAAGAAACTCTACAACAGCAATATTATGAATATCAATCAAATACAAACAAACATAGGTTAATGAAATTAATAAAGAAATAGACTCATAGGTGTAATCCTCCCTCCTTCTGTTGAGACAAGATCCCGTTAGAAGAAAGTTATTAACCCCCAAAGAGTCAAAAGTTTATACGCTATGGTCTAGGATTTCCCTCTACAGTAAAAAAACAGAGTTTATACGTTAATCTATTCTGAAAGGGACAGTATTTGCAAAAAACTTACTAAAAGAAATAAACAACGTGAGTACATGGATTCTATATATATATATATATATATATATATATGGGAATTAGTCATTCATCCTTCCTCTCTTCTCGGACAACCGTGGCCACGTGCATTCGTTCTTACCTAATACTTGGTTTGCACCTTCTGGAACAATCTTTAGGACATACGCACACAGCAAATCCAGTGTTATTTTGGCAAAGAAAACCCCAGCTCCTCAAAGACAGATTAAATCAGCTTCTCCGGGGAACGTTCACTTTGTTACTTTTATTTCGGATTACTGTTTATGTCACATTAATTAGACCAGGTAAGAAATTTAACAGTGCTCACAGTGTCAATAGCTTGAGATTTCCAGTATATAGGAATGTCAGGTCGGTAACTTCTCTCAGTATAAAAATGCCTTGTCACACCACAAATGGTCGATAGTCGGAAAATGTCACAAGTTTGATTATGTCAAATGTTTGATCTTGTTGCCACCACGGGCTGAATGTATATGAAAAAATGGGAAAAAGAAATCTGGATCTATAGGCTCAGTTAGAAAATTTATTCTTCATGTTCTTTGGGTTGGTACTCTGTCTCTTTCTGGGTGTAAACACGAAGCCAGACAGGTTCACCTTTGAAGACCCAGATACTAAGTAAAAATGTTCTTTTGTATGGTTATTCTCAGATTTATATGGAAGCCGCTGGTAGATTTTGGGTTTGACCCAATACTGTGTAAAGGAGAAAAAAATACAAATACTTAACCATAATATAGTATTCGCAATCCTATCCTTAACCCGCGTAAAATATAATATATTCATACACTCAGTTATTTAACTTATGAATAGAACTACACGTGTTTCTCATATCGAATCGTTTAAAAAAAGTCTCCGTAAAATAAGCGCTAGTCATTTATATTTTTAATCATCATGAATTAGAAATAAATATACTGAAGCACATTAAAAACGCACAACTATTATATATACTGATGCCGAGAAGCTGGAGAAAAAAAAAGTGTGGGAATGGATTTTCCCCGTGTTTGTCATGAGGTAGAGAGCGAATGGCTGCTAGAATGGAAAGTGCATGATTCAACCCACGGGTTTGTGTACAGACTACATGAAAACAATGAAAGTTACACGTGCAACACGATTCCCAACAGCTATGACACTGAAAATGTGTACGCGTTGTGGCAGTATACTCGGTATAAAAAGGCCGTTGAGACAAAACACCCAGTAAATGTGCTTGAAATGCAACGACTATCTAAAAACGACCGCCAACAAGCCACTGGTATGTTGGAGACCGGAATAAGCTCGCGGGCCATTGCCAGAAGGATGAATTGCCACCACAGCACTATTGTACGTCTCAATGAACGTTACGGAACCTCCGGCAGTGCCCGGGATAGACTTCGGAGTGGCTAACCACGACTTACTACCCCTGCGCAAGATCGTCATATTGTGCTGAGTCACCTAAGGAATCGTTCTCTCCCGGCAAGTCAAACAGCAAGAGCAATAGTGGGTAGACGTGGGCAAGTCTCTCGAATGACAGTCATACGACGACTCAGAGATACAGGCCTTACTGCAAGACGACCTTATGTTGGGCCAAACTTGACTCACAGACATCGTCAGCAGCGCCTGCAATGGGCAGAGCAACATGTCAGATGGACTAGACTGCAGTGGAATGCTGTCCTATTCACAGACGAGAGCAGATTAAACATATCCTTTGCTGATGGACGTATGCGGATTTGGCGACGGTGTGGAGAGCGCTTTGCAGATTGCTGTGTTCATCAGCACAACCGATTTGGAGGTGGCAGTATTCACATTTGGGGAGGATTCAGTTTTCACCATCGCTTGCCTCTTCACGTCTTCCGTGGAAATGTTAATGCTGTGACATATCGAGATGAGGTTCTGGATGCATTGGTTGCTCCTGCGTTCACAAATTATCCAGACTTGCAGCTTCTCCAGCAGGATAACGCACGTGCGCACACCGCATGCATTACGCAGCAATATCTACAGCAGCAGAAAATTGTGACGATTGATTGGCCTGCCCTATCACCAGACATGTCCCTATAGAACATCTGTTGGACGAGCTTGGACGCAGAGTCTACAGGCAAGGTTCTCCAGCTAATCTGCAACAGCTCGAAGCTGCTCTTACACATGAATGGGACTTGATTCCCAGGAATTTCCTTCAGAGACTTGTGCGTTTCATGCGGAGCCGCTGCGAAGCTTGTTTGCAAGCACACGGTGGACATACCAGATACTGAGGATAGTGTGAATGAATTTTTTTATTGGCTGCATTTTTGGTTTTCTCCCTTGACTGCACAGAATGCAAATAATTTCATAACAATCAAATGTACAAATTAATGACCAGCATGGATTCATAGGAAAATGAATAAAGATTCCAAATATGTAAACTTGTAAACACCTATATTTACATTTCACACTCTGTTCCTGGATTATACAGGTGGTGCGTTTTTAATGTGCTTCAGTATACATATTTCGTCAGTACTCATAATGAATAGTGCATTTACTAGACGATTAAAATAACTCTTACTGGTTTGACACATTCTATGGGGATGCATGCTGTCGCAATAATTAATTCTCAAGGTGCTTATATCTTCTTACACCATGCTTAACACATCCATTCCTGAGTAAACCAATCAACACCGAAATTTAGTCCCAAACTGAACACTGTATTACGGAAATGTCATGAAATACAATTATGATATGAAATCCAAATATCCAAGGTAATAATTCATAATTCTTCCTTCAGAATTAACCAACAAGAGTCAGCCATAACATCTAGCCATCTTTTTCCCGCTCTACAAGCAACCTTCCAGTTGACCTTTCAGTCTACCACTGACTACCTCGCACACTGCACTGTTCTCCCGTGTTTTGACCCACCGTCTCGCACGAGACACACTCACGCAAAACCCGACTGACCGCTTTTCATTCGCCCTTAACATACACACAGGCCTACGTCATTTACAGTTCACGCAAACAACCTCTCTCACTTTATCATCTGCTTACACACACACCCACTGACCATAATCATCATCATCAGCGTAATCATCATCATCCTCAATGCAATATATGCTTGATAATTGTATTACCGTGAAATCATCATCATCATCACGATATATGCTCGATGTCTGTATTATAGTGACAATATCATCATCATGTGACATCTACAATACACTGATATCATCATCATCATGTAACATCTACCCCCTTCTCCAGAAGAATACACAGTTTTCTCATAGAGTAAGGCAAATGTCTGGAACAATAAACGAGTGGATTACATCTAATTACAGGTAAATTAGCATAACATAATATCATCCAAAATTGTTTCATGAAAAATCAATATATGAACATATTATCAGCTATAGCCGGGATAAAGCATCTGCCAACACATTGGATTTTCCATCAAGAGGTATTACAGAAAAGTCATATTGTTGCAACAGTAGGTACCATCTTGTTAACCGGCTGTTTGGTGATTTTGCAGTCTTCATATATGCTAAAGGTTTATGATCTGTGTTAAGAAAAAAGTGAGCTCCCAACAGATACTTGGAAAGCTTTGCAACACACCACACTATGGCGAGGCATTCTCTTTCGATGGTAGCATATCTGGTCTCTGCTGGTAATAATTTCCGACTCGTATATAAGACCGGATGCAGAGTGTTTTGGTGTTCTTGCATTAGGCATCCTCCTATGCCAACAGAGGACGCATCTGTCCTGAGGACAAATGGAAGATGTACGTCAGGTAGCATCAAAATTGGTTGTTTGGAGAAAATACATTTTATCATTTTTAATGCAACATCGCACTCATCCGTCCATACCACTCTATTAAGCATACCTTTGCACGTTAAAGAGGAGAGAGTGGCAGACAATGATGAGAACTGGGGGATGAATCTATGGTAAAAATTAATCAACCCCAAGAGACTGCGTACTTGTTTTTTGCTAGTAGGAGTTTGGAGATTCATAATCTTCGTTACAGTAGTGTCTTCTGGTTTGAGCATTCCCCCACCTACTCTATATCCTAGAAAACCAAGTTCATGGAACCCGATTTTAACTTTTTTGGGTCTAGCTGTTAGATTATGCAGTCTAAGACATGCTAGAAGTGATGACAGACCACGGACATGCTGCTCCCAAGAATTAGTAAAGAGGCAAATATCGTCTAAGTAAGTGACTACATCAGGCCTGTCGCCGAGTAGCTTTCTCATCATACGCACGAATGTCGCTGGGGCGTTAACAAGCCCAAAGCACATATAGTTCCACTGGAACAGACCTTTTGGCGTGACAAAAGCTGTCAGAGGTTTTGCCGATTCCGTCAGAGGCACTTGCCAGTAGCCTTTAGATAGGTCGAACTTACTAAAGAACTGAGCTTTTGACATTTGTGTTAACAGGTCATCTTGATTTGGTATAGGTTCTGCGTCTGTGATTGTAATCGCGTTTAGGCGCCTAAAGTCAATACAGATACGTAACGAGTTGTCTTTTTTCCTAACAATCACTAACGGGAATGCATATGGGGACTCAGAAGGTTCAATAATCCCCAAGTGGAGCATTTCGTCTATCTCTCTCTCCACTGCCGCCTTATAATGGAGAGGTAGCGTAGCGGGTATGGTTTCAGCCTGATGGGGCGCTCATCTAACAATTTGATGTCGTGACTTATCAGTGTCGTCCTGCCTGGTTTATCCGTCAGCACATCAGCATATTCCTGAAGTAATGTTTGAAGTTGCCGTTGTTGATCGAGAGGAACGGAGTTGCATCTCTACATTTTTCCATGACTCTGACTGTTGTAAGGGGAGAAGAGACAACTGGAAATGGATATCCTCCCCATCACATCCTTTTTCTGCTATCACTGCAGAACAAGTAATTTCCTGCGTATCACTTAGAACGGCTTCTGCAATGTGCTGGAGGGACTCAGGGCGTTCATAGTGGGGTCTTAACATGTTGACATGGAATATTTTTTTCTTCCCCTTTACTTCAATCATATAACCTACGTCTGTAAATGCTTGAATTACAGAAAATGGACCTTGCCAGGAGATAAGCAAATGATTTCTATTGGTGGGGAGCAAGAGCCACACCTTTTCCAAAGGTTGAAGAGTCAAGAGTTTCCTATTACGGCTAGTATAAGCTCGATACCTAGCTCCCGCTACACTCAATGAGTCACTTGCAATTTGACATGATCTCACGATGCGCTCTCGCAGACTGACAACTATTTCGTATGAAGATTTCACCTCCTCGTTGGGGTATTTACCGATAAACAAATCCTTCAATAGACTCATGGGGCCACGAGGATTAGCTCCATATATAAGTTCGAATGGCGAGAACCCCGTACTTTCCTGCGGTGCTTCTCTATAAGCAAAAAGCACGGCTGATAAGTATATGTCCCACTCTGTGGGTGACTCTGTCGTCACCTTTCCTAACATACGCTTCAACGATCCATTGAAACGCTCGCAAGTGCCATTTGTTTGTGGATGATACGGAGTTGTGAATGACTGTTTAATATTTAGCATTTTGCATACCTCTGTCATCACGTCTGATGTAAACTGTGTTCCTCTATCGTATAATATTTCATCCGGAAACCCGAATCTACTGAATATCATTTGAAGAGCTTCTATTACGGCCGCGGAAGTAATTACTTTCATCGGGACAGCCTCGGGCCATCTAGAACAAAGATCTACCACAGTAAGAATGTAGCGATGTCCTCTGTCAGACATTATGGGAAGGGGACCTACAATGTCTACTGCCAGTTTCTTAAATGGTCTACTAGATATGTCCGTAACCTGCAACGGTGCTTTTGGGACCCTGCCTTTGGGAAAAGTACTTTGGCACACTACGCACGAACGACAATATGCCAGAATGTCTTTATTATAACCTGGCCAATAATAATAATAATAATAACCTGGCCAATAGAACTGTGATAATACCCTATTTTTGGTTCTAGCTATTCCCATGTGTCCTGCGAACGGGCAGTCATGTGCGGTTTTAAGCACCACAGTCTTAAGTGAACTGGGCAAGACAATTTGCCACACCAGAGAATGACCTTTGGCAAAACATCTGGTTAGCACTTCACTCTTCAATTGAAACCAATATTTCGCTGATTTAGTGTGTTTAATATCAGCCTTCTCAGCAAAATCGAACAAAGGTCGTAGAGATAAGTCAGCACGCTGCTGTTCCACAAAAGACGCACAACGAGCCTCAGGATCTTTGTTTGGGCCACCAGTTCTCTTATCAAGCAATAGTACCGGATCCTTATCCGCCTGTTGATCCTCAGCCTTTTTCTGTGCCCTAGTAGTGATTGCGTTTGTTACAAGTGAGTGTTGTTGATTCCAGTCATCTATATCCTGTTGTGTGCAGTTCTGCACTTTAGGTAAATTGCCTATAATTAAATCTGCGATGGTTGTGTCGAGGACGCATGCGCGAACTTTACCTGCTATGAAAGGGGTATCTATTTCGATAATCGCTAGAGGGTAGTACTCTACTGTGCCTCCAAAGGTAACGCATCTGGCAGTTTTACCGACGAGACACGACTCGTCAATGCATGAACGTCTCACTCCAATCGTCGTGCATCCAGTGTCTCGTAGCACACTTACTAATTTACCGGCTACCAAACCTCGGTGTAAATTCAAAGTGCCACCTTCCTCAATTGATGACAACACAGGCAGAGCGTGACCACAGATCAGTATCGGCTTACCATTAGGTTCAAATAAAGGCTTACAACCTAGACAATCTTCACTGTTAAATGTTTCCAATACCGATGTAGCGTTTGCATGCTCTGTCGTCCTGGTCGGACATTCTTTTTGGAAATGATCCGTCGCGTTACACAGGTAACAGTGAGCTTCACGGTGGTAGTTTTTCCTAGGACTTCCCTTTGGGCTGGATGGTGGTGTGTTAGTAGGGCTTGGACCTGATTTGTCACAAAATTTTGATGCGTGGCGCCAGAAACCGCAGCTACGACACCCCCATTTAGAACTATCTGATCTACACTGAGGAAAACGCTTGGGCGGAGAATAACGCGGCTTGAAATCGTGGTTAAATGTTCTATCAAATCTCGATCTCCTGTCATATTGTCTGTTCACATTATCAAATCGCGGTCTACGATATGGTGCATTGTTTACTTCTCTTGCAGAACATACTGGAAAATTATCAGGGTCCACCTGTTTATGTACTGACCTCCCAGGATGGGCAGTCATATACTGCCTCCCTAGTTCTAACATGGTGTCAAGATTCTTTGGGTCACGTTCTTGAAAGAACGCAACTAAGTCCGAACTACATGCCGAAAGGACTTTATCTCTCAAGATGAGATCTTTGAGGCCTTCAAAATCTTTACTGATCCCAGATAGATCTATCCAGCGTGTAAATGCTAGTTTTATGTTAGCAATAAAGTCGCCAAAATCCTGATCTTTACTGGGTTTCTCGTTTTTAAAACGCATAGAGTAACCATGTGAAGTCAGACGGTATTTGCGAAGCACTGCTTCTTTCACAACATCATAGTTGAGCCGGTCATCTACAGGTAATAAAAAAAAAGTTTGCAACGCCTGGCCAGTGAGCAGGTCACATAACATGGAACTCCATCGTTCTTTCTTTATCTTTAGTGATATCATCTTTCCTTCAAAGCGTTCTAAGTACACATCGATCAAGTCAAAGGAGTCCGTAAAATTTGGTAGTTTTAATTTATATGTCTGGAATGGTTCCTTCTCCGAGGACTCTCTACCAGAGGACTCATGATTAGAAGCATCTAATTCTAATTTCTTCAAAGCAATGGCCTTTTCCTTTTCAATTTCCATTTGTTTGGTACTTGCTTCAACTTCCTTTTGTTTGGTAGTTGCCTCAACTTCCTTTTGTTTGGTAGTTGCCTCAAATTCCATTTTCTTTAACAGTCTTTCATCATACCTTTCTTTTCGTTCCTCGTCCTGTTTTCGCTTTATTTCTGCCTCTTTGAACTGTTCCATTGCCCATGTTTCCAGTTCAAGGCCTGTTTTGTTCAACTGTTTTCCCATATCAATAAAGTATTTAAGACTTGCCATCTTGTATTCGACTTAAATTGAGGTTACCCAAACCAGGAAAAAAAATGACACTATATTTATACATGGTAAGCTGTTCTGCAAACGGCAGTATGTATACGAATTACTAACTATACAGCGAATATCTGATATTCATGACACAGTATGACACAGTTGATGGATGAAGAAAACAGACGCTTCAATAAGGACAACGAAAACTAGCAGGCTGGTGGTGGATAATAACGTACAGAAAAGAAGAGAAAAAAAATAAATAGAAAATATAGATTTATTTACAACACCGAACCTGACAGACGACCAACCACAATGGGACTAAAAAAATAACTTATGTACAATGATAGTAAGAAAAATAACTGAAGAATACAACATGTAAACTGGACAAGAAAGAGTCTTTTTACGATTGTAACGCTTTCTACAAACTAAACCAACACAACTAATGTATATTATGTTCAAAGAAATCACTCAGGGCGCTCCATATCATCCGATCCAACACAGATGTGGCCCCTTAAGGGATTAATTTTAACAAAATCCTAATAGATTAACTCAACATCAGTTCCTCTATAAAGAAGAATAAATATTGAATCTAAAACATAATTTAAGCAAACACGTAAGTCACGCACAATAACAACAAGCAACAGATGAGGTAAAGACAGGAATGCCAACAGTGTGGTATGCACGAACAAGAGCAATGATAGCACAAAAATGACTTATCTGTTTAGCAGCCTGTCACTGTGTGGTGCCTTGCTTAGTACGCGGTGTAGACTTCACTGTGTATAAGTATCCATGCACAAGGGAGGAGGCAGTGAGCTGTACTGATGAGTCATCTTGCTGTAATAATGTTTTAGTTTTCAAATAATCCGTTCCACTGCAGAAGATGCAGTAAGCGTCGTAGACTCTACCGTAAGGATGTCTTGAAAATTATGTCCTATGAATGTTCCTTGATACTGCAAAAGATGCTTCAAGCAGCGTAGATGTTCTTGGAATAAGAATGTTCTCTGATACTGCACAAGATGCGGCAAGCAGCGTAGATTTTCTTGAATTAAGAATGGTCAATGATACTTCACAAGATACGACAAGCGGGTCGATTTTCAATGTTTAAATATGTTGTACATATCACTGATGGTAGTCCTGACACTATGGCGAGAAGTACGTCAATAAGGACCACAAACAAGACGATAACCATGGATATATAAACGTATATAAGTCATCGAAAACAGCGTGCAGCTGTGCAACTAGCCACCACTCAAGCGTTGATGAATGTCAATCAAGCAAATTCTTGAAACATAGTGTAGCTTACTCCGTTCGACACAAACTCAAGTGTTAATAACTGACACTAGTGGCAATACATTTTGCTTTTACATGCAAATGTCTTGAATATTACGTGTTGCTTGAAACCAGTAATTTAAATCGATAGTAGGCTGAACACGGCCCAGTCTTTGAAATTCAGTGTTCTTTGAACACGCCAACTTACATGAGCGAAATTTTCAGGAATATGAGTAGATATTTCATGACTGGCAACCCTGGATTGTAAAATGGCTTAATAGTTGTGGCACGGATGGCTAGATTCTTCTGGCGGGTACACTTTCCCTCAAAGAGCCCCCAAATGACACATGATGTGGGGATGCATGCTGTCGCAATAATTAATTCTCAAGGTGCTTACTATCTTCTTACACCATGCTTAACACATCCATTCCTGAGTAAACCAATCAACACCGAAATTTAGTCCCAAACTGAACACTGTATTACGGAAATGTCATGAAACACAATTATGATATGAAATCCAAATATCCAAGGTAATAATTCATAATTCTTCCTTCAGAATTAACCAACAAGAGTCAGCCATAACATCTAGCCATCTTTTTCCCGCTCTACAAGCAACCTTCCAGTTGACCTTTCAGTCCACCACTGACTACCTCGCACACTGCACTGTTCTCCCGTGTTTTGACCCACCGTCTCGCACGAGACACACTCACGCAAAACCCGACTGACCGCTTTTCATTCGCACTTAACATACACACAGGCCTACGTCATTTACAGTTCACGCAAACAACCTCTCTCACTTTATCATTTGCTTACACACACACCCACTGACCATAATCATCATCATCATCATCAGCGTAATCATCATCATCCTCAATGCAATATATGCTTGATAATTGTATTACCGTGAAATCATCATCATCATCACGATATATGCTCGATGTCTGTATTATAGTGACAACATCATCATTATGTGACATCTACAATACACTGATATTATCATCATCATGTGACATGGTTAATATCAGTTAGTTAGATTTACGCTACAGCCGGAACAATTTAGCTATAGATTATATTAATTCCCTAGTCACTTTGCACAAAACTCCTAGTGAAATAAAAAATGACTTACTTAACAATTAAATCACTCTACACAGAAAAATCTTAGTGAATAAAATAATTACCGCGAACACAGAATTAGAACTACTCCAAATCGAAAATACTAAGAAATCCACTATAACAATGGCCTAGAAAATCGAAGCTAGTTGTTCTCTGAAATTCGGTCGGTACTGGATAAATTGAGTTTAAAAGCAGATTATATATATATATATATATATATATATATATATATATATATATATATATATATATATATATATATATATATATATATATATATATATATATATATATATATATATATATATATATATATATATATATATATATATATATATATAAAATTTTCAGAACTTTGCTCAAACTTGTTACTTTTAACGCCTTCGCTCAGATTTCGGGCTTGTCCTCGGTCGATCTGCGAATCAGAGGGAAAATTCACGATTTTGCCGCTTACAGACTCTGGCAATCGAGCGAAGCCCGTCCTTTGATCTGGCGATTCTCTTACTTACTTACTTAATCGTTCCCCTTCTACCGTGAGGTGTAGAGGTCTGGCGATTCTCACCGTGTTTAATTACCTTCCAAACGAACGGATTCAGGGGGGAGTAACTGTAACTATCTGCCCTTGGTTCCAAATTATCTACTCCTTCTACTCAAATTATTTCCCCTGATCACCGTCTAACGAAAAATACGTTACAACTACATTAGCTTATCTTCCCCGAGCCAAAATTACGACTCTTTTGAAATAGTCGCCCCTTTCTACGCGTTCCGTCTCTCCCTGTTTGATCCTATTACGACGATTTCCAATCGCTGGCTTTATAATTACAGGTAACCGGCTCAATGTTAGCTAAATAGGTCTGTTGGTAAACATTCCTGAGGAATTAGAGAACAGAAACTAAAATAGGCGTGCTAAATTAGAAAAAGAGACAGATCTCTGA
Source organism: Oreohelix idahoensis (assembly GCA_024509875.1). Lineage (NCBI taxonomy): Eukaryota > Metazoa > Mollusca > Gastropoda > Stylommatophora > Oreohelicidae > Oreohelix > Oreohelix idahoensis. Next base: position 74,084 of record JAMPIV010018650.1, read on the forward strand.
GTGTAGGGGGGTTTTATGTTAACAAAACGTGTGTAGGTGAAAGCCAGGTGAAAGGAAAATGTAGATAATGAAATAGATATATGAAAGCTATTATCATAATATGTCACATTCCCGTAAGAAACAGTAATCTTAAATGTAATCGTGGTAACATTTAATCTTAGCTCTGGCATCACTAGCACGTCACTGTCAGCAGTCAATACATGTTTGAAGTAGTTTTAAATACAGTAGTTCATTCGCGCTTATAGCATCTATTGACCTCCTTAATACTAAACAAAAATGTGTTAAATGTCCCTTCTTATGAATGTATTTTAGCATTCCCACCTTACTAAGTAATAATGCTGGAAAAGGTGCACTTTGCACCGTTAAAGATACATTGAACATTCATCAAAAGAGCACGCAACCCTATCAGTTACTCTTAATGATGCATTGACCATTAGTCATGTAAAGTTTGACTACAAAGGTAAAAATGGAATGAAAAGGAATAAAATTACCACAGGAGAATTAGTGTATTAGGGCATGTAGCAGAATGGGCACAATATAACTATTCTCCCCTCCCTCCCACCGCTTCATGTTTTGGCTGGTTACTTGCCCGTACTTGTATAAACAGTGCCTAATAGTGTTTAGTGATAAAATGGCGAGAATTAGGAGGAGGAAACAAAATTACTGCCACCCTGTCAGCGGCAACAACGCAGGAATTTATTCCACCGTCTTTTTTTTAAAAACCAGTTTTTAAAGGTAGAACGGTTGGGGGGGGGGGGGGGAGACTAGCATTTCGCCATCAACGATTTCACCCGTATTATCTGTTATTTCAGGTAGCAAAAGTTGGTTATTGATTTGGCTGTTTCCGCTGTTAGAAAGAAATACGACCAGGCGAAAACCCTGGAGGAGAAAGTTGGAGGAGATAACTGTTAACACAGTGGAATACGAGAACAAGTGGCACATAAACTCGGTGGTTTGGTACTTCTCATGTGTAGTTGGCAAGTTAATTAAGCTACGTAGCGTGTAGGTAACCCATGTCAAAATGTCGGCTCCCGTCTTCGTAAACAACAGTGAATGTACTTTTACCACCAGGAGCACAGACATTTTCAGAAGATAAAGCCTTGCAGTTTAAAATGCGTGCACGGGTTCATTTACACACTTAAACCAAGCAGAAATGACAAAACAGATGGTGTACAAATAAAAATATCGGGCAGACAGCACTGTATCCATGTGGGGAAGAGAAGAAAATAGTACAAAGTGTTACCCACGAGACGAGAAGATCGACAATATGACCTTCGCCCAGTGTTGTGGAGTTGGCCTAAAATTTTCCGACTACAACTTCTGAAATGTATAAGTTGGACTCTAAGTAATGACTGCCATTCCGACTACAGTTACTATTTTTTTTTTTTTAACTAGTCATTTGGCATCAAATTCAGAGTCAGAGTCCGGACATTTGTTATTGACCTCAATTTATTATTTTTTTTTTCCTCTAACCAGCGGCACTCGAGCTTTCCAGCCCTTTTGGCCCAATGACATGTCATTGCGAGGCTGGGGAGACAGTGCACTTTCCTGCCAACCCGGTCAGGAGCTTCGCTCCTTCCCATCCACAGAGGGTTTATCTGCAGGAGCCGTTCAGGTTATTCAGTCAAATTCCCGGTCGATGACACTCCTACAAATGCCGGCGCCCGGGCTTGAACCTTGAAAACCTGGTCACTAGCGCAACGTCTTAACCATTACACCAGCGCGGCTCCCATTGACTTCAATAAAAAAAAAAAAAAACGACCGCCAACACGACTCCGACTCGATTTCGACTCCACAGCCCTGCCTTCATGGAGAAGCCAATGAAAGTGGGCCTGACACCTTGAACCAAAGCATCCATGTTCTCTTGCAGCAGTAGTGTTTGTAGCAATGATTATTGCAGCGGTAGTGTTTGTAGCAATGATTATTGCAGCGGTAGTGTTTGTAGCAATGATTGTTGCAGCAAGACGTTGCCAGTCCTGTGTACACACGCATTTAATAATGACATCAAATACGCGCACTTATTTAACATATTTGGAAACATAGAAAACCTATATAAACAACCACATGTCTATCTACTACAACATTTCACGTACGAAACGGAAAAAGAAGCAGAATATAATCAAATCACTGTATACATCAAGGGACATACACTCAGTAACGGACATAAACTCGCTCAGTAACAGGCAAACACAAATTCAGTAACAGAGAAACACTAACTCAGTAACAGACAAAAACTAACTCAGTAACATACATACACTAAGTAACAGACAAACACTAACTCAGTAACAGACAAACACTCTCAGTAACAGACAAACAATAACTCAGTAACAGACAAACACTAACTCAGTAACAGACAAAAACTAACTCAGTAACATACATACACTAAGTAACAGACAAACACTAACTCAGTAACAGACAAACACTCTCAGTAACAGACAAACACTAACTCAGTAACAGACAAACACTCTCAGTAACAGACAAACACTAACTCAGTAACAGACAAACACTAACTCAGTAACAGACAAACACTACCTCAGTAACATACAAACACTAACTCAGTAACATACAAACACTAACTCAGTAACAGACAAACACTAACTCAGTAACAGACAAACACTAACTCAGTAACAGACAAACACTAACTCAGTAAAAGACAAACACTAACTCAGTAACAGATATACACTAACTTAGTAACAGACACACACACAATCAGTAACAGACAGACACTAACTCAGTAACAGACAAACACTAACTCAGTAACATACAAACACTAACTCAGTAACTGACAGACACTAACTCAGTAACAGACAGACACTAACTCAGTAACAGAAAAACACTAACTCAGTAACAGACATACACTCAATAACAGACATACACTAACTCAGTAACAGACAAATACTAACTCAGTAACAGACATACACTAACTCAGTAACAGACAAATACTAATTCAGTAACAGACAAACACTAACTCAGTAAGTGACAGACACTAACTCAGTAACAGACAAACACTAACTCAATAACACACATATGTTAACTCAGTAACAGATATGCACTGATTCAGTAACATACTTATACATACACTAACTCAGTAACAAACATATACTAACTCAGCAACAGATATATACTAACTTAATGATAGACATACACCAACTCAGGAACACTCAGTTTAAAAAAAAATTATGATGGATGAGAACTAAAAATATATTTAAAATTGACTGGAAAGAAAATTAAAAAACAAAAAACTAATTCAGAAATGACTAAACGTATACAGTATGTATTAAAAACATCAACGAAACCTTTACTGGTAAAGGAAATTACTAGGATACATATCTATTACCAATGCAAAGACAAAAAAGACATGACTCACATGGTCTAGATATAGAGCTCTTCGTAAAACGAAGAAACGGAAGACTCCATTCCCCCACCTCCTTTCCACAGAAAAAAAAAAAAAAAAAGAAAGAAGTCGTAGAAAGAGAAATGATAGAAGAAGAGAGACCCCGGGTGAAATAAAATGGCTCAGCGACCCATAGCTTGACTGCTTGCATCAGGGTCAGCGAACCAGAGCTGACCAAGACCCTACTCCACCTCCACGTGGTGGTCCTGGAAACAGGCTGCATCACTGCAGTCTGGCTGAGAGAGTAGGGATAGCAGAGGGAAGGCAAACCCGGTCCCAAAACATGCCGTGCTGAAGTCGGATGTGTCGGCCGAAAGGTGCAGATATCACAGCGCAACCAAACAGACACAACGCAACCAACGTCCTTTTCAGGACGAACGAGGAAGAAGAAGAAGATAGCATACAAAAACAAGTATTTAAATCTCGACACCTTAACAAATGACGGCAGATACTAATATAAAATAAATGTATAGTATAGTCAATTGAAATTTCACAAGACGAAAGAAATTCACCCCTCAAAGACAACAGGAAACTAATGTTTACAAGCAATAGATATCATTCATCTTTGGGTATCTTTACCCATTCAAAATGTTGGAAGCCAGCAACAGAGTAAGAGGGATGAATAAGAAAACTGCAGCACAAAATATGAATACACCGAAGAATGCTAGGTATTCTAGGGACAGTAAATGTCACCTCTCAAAGAGTAACTTGGGGAAAACGAAAAGCAGAGACATACCAATGAGAATGCCAAGAGTAAACACCAGCACTGGAAATGTCAGGTGATAAGAATTTCTCAAGAATCCACCTTTCGTTACCATCAAAATACTGGGCACCAGTTTACGTGCCATAAAGTATCCCTTGTGAAGAATACATGTAACAGGAAGTCTATGTGAAGACAAAGGTGGCGCTCTCGATAAGCATCGTGCCCTTTTATTGTCCTGGCTCATCCTTTAGGTACGAGTAGCAATTCCAGAATGCGATAGGGGTCGATTTGACCTGACCCACTTGAATTCATTTTCAGTTCGGAGCATTACCCACTTTTACTGGCGGACTTTGATTAATGAACAATAGAAACGTTCAATGTATACACAGACGTCCTGGGACAGAGAAAAGCAAAGTGAAGCTGAATACAATTGTTCTGGGAAGACAGATAAGGGGAATAAAATATAATATCTGAAAATGAAAAAAAAAAGGATTATAAACATAACTATACTTATAAGGAGAGTTGAGAAAGATTGTGTTGATAGCATAGAATTAAGAAAACTAACCATGAAGAAAATGCACTTCAGTGGTAAACCAGCAGACATAAATCTAGCAACCAGGGAGGATGTAGCTAATGATAGCATCAAGCACCGCTGCTCTTTCGGACTGGGCGAAAATAAGTTCTTGCAACAAGCAGAAGAGAACAGTACACGCCGAAAGGAAAAGTCGGCGAAAAAAGCAATTGAGGTCTATCACCTCAAGGGCGCAACATTCCCATAGTCAGTTATGGCTGAAGGCGGCTACTATATGTAACCATGTAAGGAGCGGAAAAGCAAAAGAAAACGATTTTTTTTCTTCATTTCTTTTGTATAGAATAAACGTTCTCTCGCATGTTCATTTACCAGCATTCTCTTACTTGAATTCACAAATTAACCCCCATTTCAATTACCCCAACAATTTGCTTGACTTCAAGTCTTAACATGCACCCTTTAGGTCACACATACTGAGCAAAGGTAAAGGAGGTCCCATAACATATACTGTGGTAGAGTGTTAGAGACTTCACTACACTAGGTTCAGCTTTATCAGATGGGTTGACCAGTTCCCTACCTCGCTGCCTTTGCCTTTCCCAACTCGAGTACGTTAATGTATATATATCGTAGTTTTCATGTAGACTGCCAACTTCAACTCAAGAGTACGTTAATGTATATATCGTAGTTTTCATGTAGACTGCCAACTTCAACTCAAGAGTACGTTAATGTATATATCGTAGTTTTCATGTAGACTGCCAACTTCAACTCAAGAGTACGTTAATGTATATATCGTAGTTTTCATGCAGACTGCCAACCTCATCACGTAAATCAAATGTCTACAGAAACAACTGCTGCAAGAGCATATGAATACTTGATGCAGGATACCTGCATGGGGAGAGCTGCAGCTGTGGCTCCATAAGGAACGAATACGAAAATAATCGAATACAAACATAATGATGAATCCATTATTAGCCAATATGAAGATGGTAGTCAAGAGAAGGCAACCCTGCCGCACTCTCATTATTTTCCCAACGACTTTTGTAAGTTATCCGCCACGAATAGCTGCAATGCAGAGCTTCATGGTGGGGCGAGCTGACAGTGCTCGGAATGCCCAACGCGCAGTACGCCCCTGACTTCATGTATTCACTCAGGAAAGTTAGGGAGTCTAATTCTTAAGGTACAGGGTTCGCTTCCCAGTACAGAGAATATAATTTATGGAAGTTTTTTTTTTCCAGAGGCAGTAGTCCTAATGATTTTATACTCCCCCGTGATCTCCTGGGTAGTGACATCGGATGCCTTGCATTCTCGGATAAGGGCCAAAAAAAAATAACTTCCCGTGTGCAAGTTGCATACGTTAAAAATCCCTCGGCTTTTGGAAATCGTAAAGAGTAGGCCATACGGCCGCTGACCTGGCAACATTAAAAAATTAGGAAACCTACCCACCACAAAAATATTTGTAGAATGTGTGATTCCTATATACACACACTGGGATCATCGCCGATGCTACGGAGTTCGCGCACTATGCTGAGATCCTCCTTGTGTGGTCTAAGGGAGGAGATCGGAGCACTGATGGAGTTGTCTGTGTGCAATGAAGATAGTCCTCAAAACCAACCCAAACTGAACTCAAGAAAGTTAATGATGTTGCGAGCTGTTTCATAATGGCCTAACAGTTTGCACAATAATACCTCATATGCAGTGTCAAGAGCGTTTTCATTGTTCACAATTTGAATGCAAACATGCGAGTTTCGGTGAATGCTTTGTTTTATTATGCGCAGTGTGGCTAACTGGCCTCTATCTCTTTTGTGGAACACTTGCCTGCTCCTCCTTTATTTATTTAGCCTCTTCTCCTCACTCGGCTCTATCTCTCTTAAATGAATTCAGTATGAAAGGTGAGAGAAAGGAAGGGCAGAATGTCAGACGGGCCTGCGTGCCCAATTCTCAACCCTTTGAAAATAAAATTCGTTCGTTCGTTCGTTCTCTCTCTCTCTCTCTCTCTCTCTCTCTCTCTCTCTCTAAAATTATCATGTAGAATATATTTCTAGGCATCGACAACAGCATTATTCGTATGTAATTTGCGTAATTTTATGAAAAATATGGGATTTCCAAACCACCTTATACAACTCATCGCACTGCTGTACCAAGAACAACAGGCAGCCGTAAGAATAGAGGGGGAAACATCAGAATGGTTTGAAGTACAGAAAGGAGTAAGACAAGGCTGTACCCTTTCCCCTTACCTGTTTAACATTTATGCCGAGAATATCATGAGAAACAGGAGCCGCGCTAGCGTAGTGGTTACAACACCGCTCTGGCGACCGGGTGATTCAGGATCAAACCCGGGCGACGGCATTTGAGGATTTTCGTCGACCGGGAATTGGACTGGATTAACTCGAGACCTGGCGAGGACATTTGTGTTACCAGGGATTTCCTGAGCCGAGCTGCAATGGGTACCTCAAATCGGAGAGTATTTGCCTGAATGGAGGGACACCTGTACAAGTAAAAAGGGATAACAAAATCAATGTCAGGTTAGACATAGTAATAACCTGACGCCTCGAGTATTAGCATCATGAGCGTAAGAGATGACCAAGAACACACAGAGTTTGACTCATTTAACATCGGCGGGTAAATCAGATATGCTGACGACACAGTCCTCCTATCGACCAACCCAAAAGGACTTGAACAATTACTTCTGTCCACCAAAAAACACAGCGAGGCCCAGAATCTATACCTAAACACCAAGAAGACCAAAGTATTGACAACAGACAAAGTAAAGACCAAACCAGAAATTGAAATTGATAAAGAAGAACTGGAAAGTGTCAATGAATTCGAATACTTAGGATCAATCATTAACAGCTCTGGCGACTGTGCAGTAGAAATTAAAAGAAGACTTGCAATTGCTTCACATAAGCTAATACAGATGAAAAACCTATGGCAAGGCACAAGCAAAGAAACAAAGTTACAACTGATCAGAGCATGTATATTCCCAGTAGCAACATACGGCTGCGAGACTTGGACACTCAATAAAACAGTTGCAAGAAAGATTACATCATTCGAAATGAAATGCTACAGAAGGATGTTGAGAATACCCTGGACAGAAAAAAAGACCAACAGAGAAGTACTGCACTCACTAAACGTACAGGAACATTGGCTCCTAAATACCATCGCAATAAGGAAGCTGAAATTTTTCGGTCATATAAAAAGACATAATAGTCTGGAAAAAACAGTGATGGAAGGCATGGTCCCTGGAAAAAGGGGAAGGGGTCGACCTAGACGACGGTGGACCCAGGACATCACAGAGAGTCTGAACTTGTCTTTGGCTGATGCAGGTCGACTTGCCCAGAATCGTGATGCGTTCAGAGCAGCTGTAATGGAGACAACGTTCTGGAAAGAATATGTCACATGATGATGATGTAATTTGCGTACAATTTTGAGAACATCGTTTACAATGTTAATGGGGGTTAATGGAAATATTGGGGTTCCAATATGACTCCCCAGTCCGCTAGGGATTATCGTGTGCCGCATGTGACACTCGACCGTCATCAAACCACACAAACATATGACGATGAATAGAATGTTTGGATTTTTTAAAATATTAGGACAATATAGGAAACAAGAAAGCTAGAGAACGTAATAAAAAAAACAAAAACAGAAAGAATAAAAACTGACATACTGTGATTAAGTGAAACATGATGGCTGGTTGCAGCAAGAGCAGACGAAGATGATTATAAAATAATATACCCAGGAGGAAAACACATGAAAATGGAATGAGCATGATATTAGATAAAGGAAGGGCTTTATGAATAAAGATTATTGGATTATATCACATACTGTGTTATCTGTAAAATGAACGGGGGTCAAAAAGACATCAACTTTACTCATTAACATAATCAAAACTGAAAGTTCATAAGACGATATAACGGCATTATATAGCAACGTGGACATTAAAATAAAGCTGTTCGAATTACATGAAGTAACTTTAATACTTATCATCATCACCATCACCATCATCATCACCTGTCAACTCCTCAAGAAACATAGACCTTCAACTAATGCCATGTCTTCCTGTTCCGTGCCATCAGCTCAATATTGATCTTTTCATGTCATCTTCATGCCGTTAATGTATGTCTCCAGTTTTCTTCTCCATGTGTTCTTTGGTTTTCCTGTACTTCTCTTACCATGGGGATTCCAGAGCTAGGACTGCCTTATAATGCTATTAACAGGTTTCCCCAATGTATGTTCTTTCCATTTACAGAGTTGTCTTTGCATCTCTCGTGCCACTGACGCTGGCCTGATTCTTGTCATCAGTTCCGCCTCAGTGATCTTATCATACCATTTCAATCCTTCTATTCTACGCAAGCATCCATTTATGATAGTCTGTAGATTTTGTTGTTGTTGTGTTTGTTGTTCTCGACGTTTCAAAGTCATACAATAGAACTGATTTAATATTAAATTGAAAATTAAGCGGTTTTTTTAAAACTAACACAAGAGCAGAGGCTGCTACCTATTTACAGCTGGGTAGGCTGGAACGTGACACCACCAGGTACCGGACCCAGGAACCCGGTAACTTCGCTGCGAGAGACAGCTAATATTAATACTGGTGGACTATGAAGAAAGGTCAAAGTTGAAAAACAAAAAGTGGAATTAAGATAACTGAATAACACAATAAACAGATGCAGCAAGGCCAAATAAAAATGACTGGATCCGACAGGCACGCAGATTGAAGAGGGACATACATGTATAAACATACAGACCAACAGACAGACAGAGAAAAATGTGTTAAGATCGAGTGCTTAAGTCAAAGGACGAAAATATTATAACAGGCACATAACAGATTATGAATTTATATTGACAGAACACATCAGACAGACTTTATGAACATTACTCAGATGCAAATGGTAATAATGATGGTTCACATCTATTTGAACCAAAATCTGGAACAAACAGACGCTATTACATATCCAGGAAGCATAGTAACATCAGACGGCGGAACAAACAAAACATCAGTAACAGAATGAATAAAGCCAGAACAGTCTTTGCAAATCTAAACATTTGGAAATCTTCTCAGCACAGCACAAACACCAAATTAAGTTTATATGAGAGTTGCGCATTTTCTGTACTTTGGTATGGCGCGGAGTGCTGGATAGTAACAAAAAAGGAAATATCCAAGTTATCCTTTTTCCCCACAACCTGCCTAAGGAAAATTCTTCGAATTTTGTGGCCGAATAACATCCCCAACGAGGAACTGCTTACACGGTGCAGTCAAAAAGGCATGTACACCATCATTGCAGGCAGATTATGGAACTGGGTTGGTCATGTCCTAAGAAGGGACCCTGACACAATCACCAGAACGGCTATTCTATGGACCTGTCACGAGTGGAGAAAAGAGTCTGTCTGCGACAGATCAAAGTCTGAGTGAGGAGTGCGATAATAGATGTGTGTCTAAAATAGTGAATGTTGAGTGGAAGTGTAACAGTCAGGAGTACAAAGTTGGGTTCTTGTGCGTTTATTCACCGGTTAAATCAAATTCTGGAAATTTATTACCAAAACTGAGAACCGTACTTTTTCTTGACTGAAAAATGTTGATTTCACATTGTGATTTGGGAGGCAAGTTAAAAAAAAAAGCGTTTCTCTTGCATTCATAGTTGACACGCTTACGACAGACCCGCCCTCAACCCCCCCCCCCCCCCCGTATTTTTAAAAAAAAGTTTATAAACCAATAGAACGGAATTGAATCAGTTCTACAAGTTAACGGTACAAAGGAAACAAGGGAAATCGCTGCCGTTGCCTTCTCTAACTCAAGATCAGAGTCAGGCACCCTTTTACAGCTGGTTTGACTGATGCGTGACACATGTTCCCTTCCTCGCTGCCGTTGCCTTCTCTAACTCAGGATCAGAGTCAGGTACCCATTTACAGCTGGTTATGGAGTGTTAGAGACTTCACCATACTAGGTCCAGCATCGAGAGGTGGGGAGACCAGTTTCCTTCCTCGCTGTCTTTTCCTTCCCTAACTCAAAGTTAAGTACCCATTTATAGCTAGGTAGACCCCATCTCTCGATGCTGGACCTAGTATGGTGAAGTCTCTAACACTCCATAACAGCTGTAAATGGGTACCTTATTCTGATCCTAAGTTAGAGAAGGCAACGGCAGCGAGAAAGGGAACATGTGTCACGCATCAGTCAAACCAGCTGTAAAAGGGTACCTGCCTCTTATCTTGAGTTAGAGAAGGCAACGGCAGCGAGAAAGGGAACAGGTGTCACGCATCAGTCTAACCAGCTGTAAAAGGGTACCTGCCTCTGATCTTGAGTTAGAGAAGGCAACGGCAGCGAGGAAGGGAACAGGCCACCCCACCTCATAAAGCTGGGACCCAGTACCTCGAAGTCTGTAACACTTCACTCCCCTACGGCAGAATGTGCTACGTGACTACAACCTTACGAACGGCAGGCGTGTTTTAAAAAAAATTCTAAGCAACGGGGGAGGGGGGAGAGGACAATGACACTTTTTCAGTCAAGAAAGAGTACGGTGATCGGTTTGGGTAATAAATATCCACAATTTGATTTAACCGGTGAATTAACGCACAAGTACCCAAAGTTGATAAACAATCTTTCATCCCGCCACTTGGACTTCTGTTAAATGTTAACCCCCACTCACCCTCTCTCTCATATATATATATATATATATATATATATATATATATATATATATATATATATATATATATATATATATATATATATATATATATATATATATATAAACAACTGAATATATATTGAGTAAGGGACTCAAGCAGAACAAGTGACTTCACATTCAACAATAACAAATATAGAGATAGAAAAAAAAAACTCGGATCCGCTAATAGTTGTTCTATGTTTATTAAAGTGTAAATAAGAAAAAAAAACTATTATGCCTGAGCGATGTCAGGGAAACCAAATAAAATCACAATCACTAACTTACAGAAAAACCACACAACAACAAAACTCAAACCGATTCTGGTTTACAATCCAGAATGGCAGCCTAAGTTGAATAAAATAATAGTAAATTAGGTAATCCACAGGAGGTGCCTGGAATAACACAAACACCCACAACTAATCTATATAACCCGTCAGCGGTTCCCAGTCTCTATGGCGAGACAACTGCGATCTAGGCTACACAGAGAAAAAAAACACCACAACCCAAACACAACAAAGCCCAAAGAAACAATGCCGAGAGGTAAACACTCTCTCTTTTAAGCACAACCCAGCACTCCCTCGATAATTCATTAACTCCCACCCCGTCTCTGAGTCCCTGAGTCTATATCTTCCCTTGTCCGTCAGTTGACGTATTATTCCTCTACACTTGAAAACTATCCTCTTTCTTTCTCTCTTCCGATGAGAAGTGGAAATCAATTTAATCCAAGGATGACGGACGTCAGTGGGGAATATATCCACGAGCGACTCAAATATAAATAAACCCTGATATCCAGAGGGTTGAACGAGTCCAAACTCAGGTTTTCTGTAAGCAATGAAACCTAATATAACCGAGAAACGCGTTGCCAGTCAGAATGTGACTGCGCGTGGAGTGAACAAGGCCAAAGCTACCTACAACCGAGGTTAGGATTGGCACACTGTTCTGAAGTTTGGTGAGCTTGAGCGTTGGCTGTCTCTGGAATCTTTGTACTGTAAGAAATGGTTTAGGTTAAAAAAAAAACAACTGGACCCAAATCAGGAATCTAATTGGTCCAGGAACAATCCAAACAAGGAAGGTCATTCCGGTTGGGACTTATGGTCTCCCAGTTTCCCTTTGGTAGTGCATGGGAGATTAACTGAAAACATAAATACATACAACCGCTAAAAGCATCCGTCCTTACATAAGGGTTCAATATATAGTTACAAAAGTTCATAGTACATCAGGCAATGTTTACAGTAACCAACACTGTACGTTCCCCCTACACATTAGCTAGGAAAGTCAAACCAGTCAGCGCCGGCTGAACCACTCTCATGCACAAACCTCACCCCTTCCCATTGTATCGACCGCTCGAACGCCGGTGTCTGTACAAACCAGGCGTACGCACACAGGGATTACATAAATAGGTTGAAGGCTTGAATGTAAACAAACCCGGTGACTGGTTGAGTTTGACCCAACACGGCCTAAGTGAAAATTTCCGCCCGCAAGGCGTCTTTCACAAAAATTAATAACAACACTACAAGGCCCATATCGGTTTACAACCACCGAGCCACCAACTATATTTACATATATGCCATATGACAATAGACCTTACAAAGGTACTCATGGGTAATCCTCGATATGTTGTTTGTACAGTATACTCTTAAGATAGCACAAATATTTACATCACTAGGAAAATACTTTACAGGAACTTATAGCAGCCCTTTAAGTAGGGTTTGCCGTTGTTTAGGAAAAATTTACATAAACTCACACCCAATTTCCTTCGAACAAAAAAAGTTACTTGTGATGAATTTGCCGTGATACAACGTTAAAATATCTCCAAATATAAAGATAAAATGTAGGGATAAAAATAATGCGTAAGATACTAGGAGACATGCTCGCCCATGCCCGCATTTCCTACCACCAGTCAAACTAACTTGTTAGACGTGCAGTCGAAACGGTTACCCTTTGTAGACGGGAGGGAAACGGAGATAAAAAAAGGAAAAATATGACTGAACACGTGTTTGATTCTAGCAAGGCTAAAAAGACGCAATTGGTGGTAAAAGGAAAAAAATTCACGTCACTAGTTAACACAATGTAAGGAAATTGACAGAAAAGACCTTAGCTCTTATTCGAGACAGTCATTTCTTGGACGCTTTTACGATACTTGGTCCCTTTATTTGAATTCAGCGGCAAACGCCGTAGAGAAGGTTCTCGAACAAATTTCAAAAAATTAAACTTGAGAAAAAATATGTTTTTTCTTAATAATAGAGTTATGAATATAAAACCTAGCTAGTTTGATAGCCCATCTTGAGCAGAGAACTAATATACTTTAAATTATACAGACGGATAGATAACAAGGAAGATATTGACAAAAGACTGTGTTGTTCATATTAGACTAGCGACCGTACTGTCCATACTATCACTAAAGTTTCAAATTCTTGGCCTTGAGACACGCAAATGCAAAAATCAAGCTGTAAGGCAAAAGAGGGGAAAGGTGGAGAATTGTAGCTAAAAATAGCTTAGGAGACAGATTTGTGTAGGGTATTGCTTGTAGAACCAAGTGTGTTTTTATGAAAAAAACAAGTAGAGACAGACGGACCAACAGACAATAATGCACACTTGACTGAGATCTGACTGAATTTGACTTTTGGTTGTAGATTTGAAAAGTTAGGGGGGAAATCGGTGATTGGGCAAATGTAATCATATTAGCGGGACAGAGATGTGCATTTTTGCCATTTGATACAATACTGTCCAGGGACACAGTCGGTTATTGCCTGTGGTGTTGTTCCTAGAAGATAGTACATACATTTAGAGGGACGCCATCATATAGCCAGCAGCTCAGCTGAGTTTTGCTAGCAATTAACTGTGTTCTCAATTCTTTTTTTTTTTTTTTTTTTCTTTTTTTGCGTACGCCCGCTAATACTCGAGGCGAAATCTCAGGTTATTACTATGTCTAACCTGACATTGATTTTACGTGAGTATCCCTTTTTACTTGTACAGAGACAGGTGTCCCTCGCCATTCAGGCAAATACTCTCCGATTTCGGAGGTACCCATTGCAGCTGGGTCGGCTCAGGAGCCGCCAATCCCTGGTCGACAACACTCCTTCAAATGTTCTCGCCAGGTCTCGAGTTAATCCAGTCCAATTCCCGGTCGACGAAAAATCCTCAAATGCCGTCGCCCGGGTTTGATCCTGAATCACCCGGTCGCCAGAGCGGTGTTGTAACCACTACGCTAGCGCGGCTCCCTTTCTCAATTCTGAATTCTGGTAAGAATGAAAGTATTTATTTTGTACATTTTAATATCTCGAGTGATTGATACTGCCATATCATATAAAATGATTACGACAAGTAAGTGCTCGCTCTAGGTCCCCAGCCCAAGTTCAGGGTCTAGAGACAAACAAAATATATGGACGCCTAACTAAGACTATGGAAGGCGGATCTATTGTTGAGATCAGTGGGAACATATCACCTATCTTATTGAATAAAAGGAAACTATTGAACATATCTCAGATGCAATGCAGTCTTGGGGAACTGATACTATATGAAAACAACTGGGTAAGATGTGCTGTGTGGTCAGAGAGATCTGACCCATTCTGTGTAGTGTTGATGTGTTGTGCTGTGTGTAAGAGTGGTGCAGTAAATAGATTACTGACACAGCGCACAAATTTTGTTTCAGAATTGTGAGTTTCTGTTGTGGCACTAGGGTAGTGCCACATAAGTAATCAAGATTGCACAAGCAGATGTGTGTGCAGCCAAATAGTGTGTCGGTGCAGTCTACCATTGTATTCTAGCTACCGAGAGGAGTGGTTCCAAAGGTTGTTATTGCCGGGAGTTGTAGTGAGGATAAGCTCTCACTGCAGATAAAATACTTCTATGGCACGCGCCTCAAACAGCCTCTGACAACCAAGTCCAGCTCCCGGCCTTCACGTGTGGCTCAATTTGAGCCCGGCGGAACTGTTTCCACTGACGGGAGAAGGGGCAAAGGCGAGCGACTGGCGCCTTAAAACCAGCAGCTTCGGGCAGATAGGGCTCGTGATCCTTGGTTGGTAGCTTATCTAAGAGAAGGAACTCGGAATTCAAACCACCGCTGCCTTGCGGGAATATCCATTTATGGAATTGGCTTCGGGAGTAAACCCTGAGGATAAATCCGGAGTCGGAGTCCCTATGGCAGTCTAATGTCGATTCGACATTATTCTGGCAACTCCTGCGACATGGCTGGTACCAAACTGTATCGGCTACTGCCGTTCCTTTGGATCTACCGGCTGTGTGGAGAGGGGGAACATGCTGCATGGGCAACAGCTTGATCTCCATATAACTGTGCCCAAGCTCGCGCCCTGGAGAGGACACTCCAGCTTCACCCTATAGGTGTCGGCAAAACACGGGAAGTAGCAGTTACCGGTTATAAGCATTTTGCCCAATTGGCGTAGGGCATGGCGCCAGGGGCTACTTCCGACAGTGGGAGAGGTTCTAGGATCTCACTGGACAGCTACCGCCCGCTTCAAGCTGGGCAGCCCCCAGTCAATAAGGTGTTGTCCCGCCACTGTCTGCTTTCCCCATTGGGTGCATGGGGATTAGGGTCAAACCCGAACTGTGGACAGAAAAATTTTGCACCAAGCAATTATCGAAAAAATAGAAATAAGCAAACTCTCAGATTGGGATGCTGGAACGTCCGGACTATGTTGACTGGACTATCCGAAAACCTACAGGATGTAAACGATGTAAGGAAGACAGCCATAATTAATGATGAGCTTAAACGACTTCAGGTGGATATAGCTGCACTTCAGGAAACGCGCCTGGCGGGCTCTGGAACAGTGAGCGAGAAGGACTACACATTTTATTGGCAAGGGAAAGATCTTAATAAAGCTAGAGAACACGGAGTAGGTTTTGCGGTCAAAAAATCGCTAACTAAAATGGTTGAACCAGGTGAGAATGGATCAGAACGCCTGTTAACGCTCCGCCTGCAAACTAGCACAGGTCCCATCACCCTTGTCAGTGTGTATGCTCCTACTCTGTACTCTGCCTCAGAAGCTAAAGATGAGTTCTACGAGAATCTTATACGAAGTGGCGTTAAACAAGGCTGTGTTCTGGCTCCGACCCTCTTCGGAATCTTCTTTGCCTTACTCTTGAAACATGCATTCAGAGATGCAACTGAAGGAATATGCCTTCACACTAGGTCAGATGGCCGTCTGTTTAATCTTTCAAGGCTGAAGGCAAAAACAAAAATCAGAAGGGTCACTATAAGAGACTTGTTGTTCGCTGATGATGCTGCAGTCGTCACTCAAAGCCAACAGGAGCTTCAGAGCTTGATGAATCGCTTCACTAAAGCATGCAAGGACTTTGGCCTCACAATAAGTCTAAAGAAAACGAATGTGCTGAGTCAGGATGTTGGTGCTGCACCAGTTATCACTATCGATAACTATGAATTGGCAGTGGTGCACCACTTCACATACCTAGGGTCTACCATCAATGACAAACTCTCACTGGATACAGAAATCGACAGCCGCATTGGCAAAGCTGCAGCTACCTTTGCCTGCCTCACATCGCGTGTTTGGGGAAACTCTAAACTCACAATGAAGACCAAAGCTGCGGTATATAATGCCTGCGTCACCAGCACACTCCTATATGGCAGCGAGACCTGGACGACCTATGCTAAGCAAGAAAGAAGGCTCAATACCTTCCATTTGCGGTGTCTACGCCGCATCCTCGGCATCTCGTGGAAAGATAAAGTGACAAATGTCGAGGTGTTGTCACGTGCTGGCCTTCAAAGTATGTATACGCTTCTTAGACAGCGCAGACTTCGCTGGCTTGGCCATGTTCGCCGCATGGATGATGGTCGCATCCCAAAAGATATCTTCTACGGACAGTTAGCAGATGGCAAGAGAACAGTTGGGCGACCACAGCTGAGGTTCAAAGATGTGTGCAAGAGAGATATGAGGGCACTGGACATGGATCCAGCAACATGGGAGGATGAAGCTGCCGATCGCACTAAGTGGCGATGCTATTTACGGCGCCACCTCAGATTGGGCGAAGAGAGGCTCACACAAGAAGCAGAGGTGAGGAGAAAACGTCGAAAGGAGCACCAGGAAAATAAGCAGCTGAGGGCTGTCACCTCAGGGGCGCATTCCCATAGTCAGTTATGACTGAAGGGGCTATTATTATTATTACCGAGAGGAGTGGGCCACCGGAATCCAGCATTAGATCTTCGCAGACAAGATGAGTGATTTAGTGGCCTGCTGAGGATTCACCATACTCCTAAAGAATTTATAAATATTTCCCCTCATAAATATATTGAATTTTGGGAAAGATACATTTATTAAAGTTCATAAGACAATGGACAAAGCTTGTTCTAGTCACAGAGTGGGTGTGATGACACCACCCCAACAGCATATCCAGTAATAGTTTCCCAGAGACATTAGAAATATAATTAATATTAACCAGTCTGATAAAATACTTATGTATACACATTCCATTTTATTATGCCATATATTTATGCATTCCATTTATAACTCCATAACATTTCATATGTTCTGACCAAAATAAAACATTGGTTCAGAACAAATAAATTTAAAGAAAATTTTAATATTTAAACTAAAACAGCCTGAGTTAGTTCAGTGTGTTATAGAATTTTATTAATATTATTAGACATTAATTATCTGGGTGTGTTTGTATATTTTACTACAACACATTACATTTCAGTACCCTAGACTTCTTAACGTAGCTACATTCATATTAGTAAAAAAAGATATGTTTGAGGTCGTAAGTGGTAGTACGAAGGGCCTTCTGTAATTCACATCTACATTTATCTCAGGAGCCTTCACAGCTGACCTCATACATTACACTAGGTAACACAACAACCATACAGTACCATCAAAAACCACTACAAATATTGGGGTCTTGTCCAGGGATAATTAGTTTATCATAAATATTAGAATCTCCTGGTGGGAGAATTAAACTAGTGGGGACAAATTGTATAAATTTAAAAAGTGTCCCTTAAAATAAAAAGGGGAAAATAAAAGTTGGTGAATCTTCACAGCCAGTGGTAGTTAGTTAATTAATTAATTAATTAGAATTACCTTAGTCACCATTAATTAGAATTACCTGTCATTAGTTAGATTTACCTGGGTCATTGTTATCTTGTAAAATGGCTGACCTGGCAAAATTTAGATCAGCTGCTGTGCTAACGGCGAAGGAAATGGGAATGGAGGGTCAGGTTTTAATTCAGTATGTAACTTCTGAATGTGACAAGTATATTGAAAGGGAAGATAGGAGGTTAGCTGAAGAGAAGAGGTTACAAATTGAGGCTGACAAAGAACTTAAGAGGCTGCAGATTGAGTCAGAAGAAAAAAGGTTGACTGCCGAAAGGGAGTCAGAAGAAAAAAAGGCCGAAAGGGAGGCAGAAGATAAAAGGTTGACTGCCGAAAGGGAGGCAGAAGATAGAAGGTTACAAAGGGAGCACGAATTACGACTAAGGGAGCTGGAATTACAAGGCCATGCTCCTGAAAATGGTGCCAGCCCTTTTGCCTCAGATGCTGCAGCTAGTCAGGGAGCCTCAAACTCAGCTATGGGGTTTCATTTAGACCATTTTGTTGAGAAAGACGATGACATCAAGGGGTACCTCAGTAGATTTGAGTTATTAGCTACTACATATGGGTTAGAGAGAGAGAGGTGGAGTCTAAAGTTATCACAGGGACTGAGAGGTACTTCTTATGAAGTCTTCGCTAAAATGAATAGAGAAGACCAAGACAATTATGACATGCTAAAGCAGGCTTTGTTATTAAGATACGAAAAAATGGTGAATTTTACCGTAAGAAATTTAGAAATGCCAAACTGTTGTCTGGGGAGACATACCACCAATTCTCTGCCAGACTGGAAACCTATTTGGAGAAATGGACTGCTCTGGGGAAGACCCAAGATCTTAAAGAGATGATCATGATAGAGCAATTAAGAGAGTCCATGGCTCCAGACTTGAGAAAATTTCTCATGGAACAAGGTGCAGAGAGGTTGGGGGAGGTTTTAAATGTCGCTGAGAGGTATCAGGCAGCCCAGGCAGAGGTAAGTGGCACTAAAAAGAAGCACATAGAAAATTTTCAAGCTCCACAGCAATTTAATAAATTTGATAACAGAGAACAGGGTAATAAAGGCAGGACAAACTTTGAACGGCCAAGAAATGACTATCGTGACAGAAACTCACAGTTCAATGACCAAAAATATAATGAAAGAAAACCGTTAAGCCAAGGAAAAAGATGGTGCAAATGGTGTAAGAAAGACAACCATAACACCGAATTTTGTAGAAGGAAACCTTCAAACATTGCTGCAATGAAGTCGGGGACTCAAAGATTAAAGGTTAATCCTAATGGACAGCAGGAACCTTATCACCCCCCAGTTTGTGAGGATGTTATTTGTAATGGGGTCACCATAAGGTGCCTTTATGATACAGGTTTGGATTATGATTCAGTTGTGAAGTCTAGCCTAGTGGACCCAAGTCAGTATACCACAGAAACAGTGGAAATACAAGGGGCGACTAAGGACATACCACTCATGACACTTCCCATCGCAAGGATAACGGTGAAAACTCGCTATGTGGAAGGAGAAATCAGAGCAGCAGTGATAGATGAACCAATCTACCCTCTGATATTGGGGTGTAGGTACGTCTTCTTGGGGAATCCCGAGAGACCTGTGATCATGGCGACAGTGCAGACCAGGTCACAGAAAAAGGAGGAAGAAGGTGAACCTATAAATGCTCATCCAGAGGAGATGAGGAAGGCGCAGGCTGAGGATAGGACACTCAAGCCATGTTTTAAAAAATTGCCCAAATGCCACACACCTCCAAGCAAGGGAGAGTATTTTATGAAGGACAGATTGCTATACAGGAAGACAGGAACTAGATCCACTGGTCACGGACAGTTGGTTCTTCCCAAGGTATATAGGGCAAATTTAATAAGGAGCTTACATGTTGGAAAAGATGGTGACCATGAGAAAGTCGGTACCATCTGCCAAAAAGTTGCTCGAAAATACTATTGGCCCGACGTAAATGTCGATATTGAAAACTTTGTAGAAGCATGTGGCGTATTTCATGAGGGAACACCCACAAAGGGAAAATATGTGCAGGACCTAGAAACGCCACGGGGCAAATTTAGGCCTGGAAGGAAAAATAACTATACTCAGGTAGACAAAGTGGAATGGGAGCCCCCTTTTCATACCCAGTCTTCACTTGAATGGATTAACATGGCCACTATGCGACGAGTACAAAGAATAAATTTACCCCAGAATAAACTGACAATCCCTCGGTCAGAGTTATATAAACTGGAGGAAACTAAAAGAGAGCGAAGATCTCTCATAAGCAATCTAAAGTGGGGAGACAAACCCAAGAAGAAAATTGGTAGTGGTCGATTTGTGAGTGATGATTCTAGGAAGAAAAGTCCTCATTATAAGGCTTCCAATGGAAGGGATCCGATGGGTGCCATGAAAAATAAATATGAAAAATTAAAAGTCCAGATGTAGCATTATTAAGGACCTGGACAGATGAGAAGGCAGAAGAGACTGTTACCTCATCGTATCAATATGTGAACGAACTGACCACTCGTCTGAAAGCTGGATGGAAACTGGCAAATGATAATTTGAGACAAGCCAGGAAGAAACATGCAGCATATTTTAATAGGAAGGCAAAGGACAGAGAACTAGCTGTGGGAGAGAAGGTGCTTCTTCTACTACCCGGTAGCCAGAATAAATTACAAATTGGATGGCAAGGTCCATATACGGTTCTAGAGAAGGTGTCTAGAACAAACTATAAAATTGACAAAAAGGGGAAGGAGAAAGTTTATCATGTAAACCTTTTAAAGAAATATCTGGACAGACCACTCCAGGAAAGCACCCCCTTACTGACCTTGGCTATCGCAACTCAAATGCAAAAGGAACCACTCATCTCACATGAATACCCATTACATCCTTGTGAAACAGCCGCACAGGTAAAAGTCAGTAAGCACCTGACTAAAAATCAGAGGGAGAGAGTTCAACAGGTTCTGGAGGAACATACAGATGTATTAACAGATAAACCAGGACATACAAATTTGCTACAGTATGACATGAAACTGGTAGACTCAAACCCAATCTGTATGAGAGCCTATTCTATTCCGTTCGCGAAGGAGAAGGCATTAAAGGAAGAAATAGATTATTTGTTGAAGGAGGGGATTATTTCACACAGTGAATCTTCTTTTAGCTCCAGTGTAGTTCTGTTGAGAAAACCGTCTGGGGAACACAGACTGTGCATAGATTACAGGAAACTGAATGCTGTCACAGAAGGACAAGTGGATCCATTACCAGACACAAAACAGTTATTTGCCAGATTAAACAAGGCAAAATACTTTTCAAAGGTGGATCTTAGTAAAGGCTATTACCAGATTCCAGTGAAGCCTGAAGTGAGACCTTATTTAGCTTTTAGCACTTCGGAAGGACATTATGAATTCAACATGCTACCATTCGGATTGAAAAATGCTCCGAGTGTATTTTCAAGGATGATGCGCAAATTGTTGGATCCCCTGAATAACCCATGTATCACGAATTTCATGGATGATATTCTCGTCGCCACAGAGACATTTGAAGAACACATTAACTCTCTAAAAATGTTATTTGATAGGCTTAGGGAGGCGAATTTAACTGCTAGGCCAACAAAATGTTGTATTGGATGCAAAGAATTGGAATTCTTGGGACACACTGTATATCAGGGTAACATGACCCCTGACCCCAAGAACTTGGAAAAACTGCAGAGAGCACCTAGACCACAAACAAAAAAGGATGTGCGATCATTCGTGTCGTTATGCGGATTTTACCAAAAATGTATCAAAAATTTTAACTCTATTTGTGCTCCTCTGACTGATCTGACTCGCAAGGGACATCCAGATAAAATAATTTGGACTGCGCAATGTAAATTGGCTTTTCAAGAGTTAAAGGAAAAACTCACTAGCAAGCCTATTCTCAAATAGCCTGATTTGACACAGGACGTCGTGGTGAGAACAGATGCAAGTAATGTAGGCCTCGGGGCGGCTCTGTTGCAAAGGTCATCTTCACCCGATGGGGAACTGAACCCAGTCGCTTATGCAAGCCGCAAATTGAATAAAGCGGAGCAAGGATATTCCACAAGCGAAAAAGAATGTTTAGCGTTAATCTGGGCAATAAAAAAGTTTCAAATCTATCTGTATGGTAGGACTTTTGTGGTCCAGACAATTCATCAGCCCCTGGTGTTCTTATCTCAGGCTAAGCATGAAAATGCTAGATTGTTAAGATGGTCTTTATTATTGCAACCTTATCAGTTTAGTATTGAGTATATCCCAGGGTCATTGAATGTCGGTGCAGATTTCCTCAGTCGGCACCCCTGTGATCAAAATAAGAGTAGTGGTAAGCGTGACGAGTAATTTTATCTATGTGTATCACTGGTTTTGGAACTTGCCGTAGTGCATGTTCTCAGGTGGGGAGATGTGTGATGAATTTGCCGTGATACAACGTTAAAATATCTCCAAATATAAAGATAAAATGTAGGGATAAAAATAATGCGTAAGATACTAGGAGACATGCTCGCCCATGCCCGCATTTCCTACCGCCAGTCAAACTAACTTGTTAGACGTGCAGTCGAAACGGTTACCCTTTGTAGACGGGAGGGAAACGGAGATCAAAAAAGGAAAAATATGACTGAACACGTGTTTGATTCTAGCAAGGCTAAAAAGACGCAATTGGTGGTAAAAGGAAAAAAATTCACGTCACTAGTTAACACAATGTAAGGAAATTGACAGAAAAGACCTTAGCTCTTATTCGAGACAGTCATTTCTTGGACGCTTTTACGATACTTGGTCCCTTTATTTGAATTCAGCGGCAAACGCCGTAGAGAAGGTTCTCGAACAAATTTCAAAAAAATTAAACTTGAGAAAAAATATGTTTTTTCTTAATAATAGAGTTATGAATATAAAACCTAGCTAGTTTGATAGCCCATCTTGAGCAGAGAACTAATATACTTTAAATTATACAGACGGATAGATAACAAGGAAGATATTGACAAAAGACTGTGTTGTTCATATCAGACTAGCGACTGTACTGTCCATACTGTCACTAAAGTTTCAAATTCTTGGCCTTGAGACACGCAAATGCAAAAATCAAGCTGTAAGGCAAAAGAGGGGAAAGGTGGAGAATTGTAGCTAAAAATAACTTAGGAGGCAGATTTGTGTAGGGTATTGCTTGTAGAACCAAGTGTGTTTTTATGAAAAAAAACAAGTAGAGACAGACGGACCAACAGACAATAATGCACACTTGACTGAGATCTGACTGAATTTGACTTTTGGTTGTAGATTTGAAAAGTTAGGGGGGAAATCGGTGATTGGGCAAATGTAATCATATTAGCGGGACAGAGATGTGCATTTTTGCCATTTGATACAATACTGTCCAGGGACACAGTCGGTTATTGCCTGTGTTGTTGTTCCTAGAAGATAGAACATACATTTAGAGGGACGCCATCATATAGCCAGCAGCTCAGCTGAGTTTTGCTAGCAATTAACTGTGTTCTCAATTCTGAATTCTGGTAAGAATGAAAGTATTTATTTTGTACATTTTAATATCTCGAGTGATTGATACTGCCATATCATATAAAATGATTACGACAAGTAAGTGCTCGCTCTAGGTCCCCAGCCCAAGTTCAGGGTCTAGAGACAAACAAAATATATGGACGCCTAACTAAGACTATGGAAGGCGGATCTATTGTTGAGATCAGTGGGAACATATCACCTATCTTATTGAATAAAAGGAAACTATTGAACATATCTCAGATGCAATGCAGTCTTGGGGAACTGATACTATATGAAAACAACTGGGTAAGATGTGCTGTGTGGTCAGAGAGATCTGACCCATTCTGTGTAGTGTTGATGTGTTGTGCTGTGTGTAAGAGTGGTGCAGTAAATAGATTACTGACACAGCGCACAAATTTTGTTTCAGAATTGTGAGTTTCTGTTGTGGCACTAGGGTAGTGCCACATAAGTAATCAAGATTGCACAAGCAGATGTGTGTGCAGCCAAACAGTGTGTCGGTGCAGTCTACCATTGTATTCTAGCTACCGAGAGGAGTGGGCCACCGGAATCCAGCATTAGATCTTCGCAGACAAGATGAGTGATTTAGTGGCCTGCTGAGGATTCACCATACTCCTAAAGAATTTATAAATATTTCCCCTCATAAATATATTGAATTTTGGGAAAGATACATTTATTAAAGTTCATAAGACAATGGACAAAGCTTGTTCTAGTCACAGAGTGGGTGTAATGACACCACCCCAACAGCATATCCAGTAATAGTTTCCCAGAGACATTAGAAATATAATTAATATTAACCAGTCTGATAAAATACTTATGTATACACATTCCATTTTATTATGCCATATATTTATGCATTCCATTTATAACTCCATAACATTTCATATGTTCTGACCAAAATAAAACATTGGTTCAGAACAAATAAATTTAAAGAAAATTTTAATATTTAAACTAAAACAGCCTGAGTTAGTTCAGTGTGTTACAGAATTTTATTAATATTATTAGACATTAATTATCTGGGTGTGTTTGTATATTTTACTACAACACATTACATTTCAGTACCCTAGACTTCTTAACGTAGCTACATTCATATTAGTAAAAAAGATATGTTTGAGGTCGTAAGTGGTAGTACGAAGGGCCTTCTGTAATTCACATCTACATTTATCTCAGGAGCCTTCACAGCTGACCTCATACATTACACTAGGTAACACAACAACCATACAGTACCATCAAAAACCACTACATTACTGATAGACACATTCTACGAAATTTTGTGGCAAGTAGCGAGTTTAACAGTTATTCACTTCCTGTCATGACACGTGATAGAAAAAAACTTAACACTATACGCGTTAGCCCCTGAAGGAGATTATGACTAAGTTCCTAACACACCCACTATCTAATTAATTAAGAGCTCATACCGACATGTAAAGAATTACAGTACCACCAACAACGTAGCTGGTTGACCGTACAAGTTATTGAACAGCGCCCACTCTACAGTAGAGAATTCTGGAGACATTAAGTGCTAGACAAAGTGAGTTGCCCAATTATATAAGGCCTACAGATGTTCGTCACACCTGCGAGTCGAAGTCTCTGGAAACATGGAGCGTGCGAAAGAATGACGGAAGGCCCCTGGGAACTTGGTTTCCCGTGTTTCTTGGATAAAAGCAATACTAAAGCTGGACCGACATTCTGACGTAGAGCTTCTAGCCAGGCACGGTCACATGAAAGGCAACGGCTTTCCCTGGGTTTAAAGACCAGGGAATTATTCCCCTATTCTACCAGAAAGAGCTTGTAGTGACGAAGCTCAGTGTCAAAGAATTCTAGGAATGTCGCCGCCACAAGTAACAAAAGAGTTCCGGGACGCCTTACAGCTTATGCCGACCAGCATACAGAAGACATGAAAAGACATATAGATATTCTCCCGCTCACCCGCGCTAGGGAAAGGGGAGCTAACCTGTCCAATTACAAAGTGACAGGCCAGTTTCCCCAATCTACAGCTTCAAGAGACAACAATAATAAGAAATGGGAGGGACTAAAAGACCAGGGTGGTCTAAACCGACAGAATTCCAGAATTTTCTTAGCCAACCGTGACAGGACCCCCAGAAAGACGGCGAAAGAGAGACAGACGAAAGACAACCTGGTGGAAAACAGTGGAGACTGAAATGCAAAGCATGAACGTGGGGCACGGCACGAAGGATGGACACCGACCGAGCAAAATGGGGACAGTTTGTTACTACCCTACAAGACACCACTAGGCGTGATGGCCACTGATTGTTTTGTCAGTTAGGGGCTAAGGATCCAAGAAAAAGGCATATATTTGTTGCAGAGGTGGAAGACGATATACATCTCAGACACACTCACTCATTAACTCCAGTTGACAAAGAAGTATACATCTTGAACAAATGCACACCAGGTCCTTCTGTCGCGTGGAATCAGCTCAAGGTCTTTACATGTTTTCCTCATTATTTTCAGCTTTGTCTCCAGCTCCCTTGTCCATATGATGTTCGGTCTACTTCTAAATTCTTTTACTTGATACTTTTGTAATGATTCATTATTGTTTGAGTATTTTATTTTCCATTCTTCAGTGTGGCCTATGTTATCACATGCTTTGCCAAAGTCTACGCATTTGATTCATATGGAATGTCTGTTATGTATTTAAAAGTTATATGTTAAATCTGTGCGTTGCTGTTTGACCTGTATGCAGTCTCCCCGGTCGATGTACTGTGTGTTCGCTCATGAATATTCCTAATAAAGCCAACGTAATACTGGACGTCTTTTATATTTATACATGTGCCTTAACAAAACCGATGTACTTTGTGTCTTGGTCAAACGGTACACGCCTCGCCTAAACGATGCAGAAGTCGTATTTTAAAAAAAATCAGTAAAAACTCTTTTTATACTGCCTTATCACTCTGGACCTACCATTTGTAGCCAGTGCCAACAGTTGTATCAAACCGGCTTCGTAAATTTGTAATGTTACATCTAATGATTTGAATAAAGTATGTATAACTTACATACATACACACATACACTCATTCACACACCTACATACATACAAATCACTCACACACATACATGTTTACGTACGTTTAATACGTTATATCAAACGATTTATAAAAACGTATTACATTACATCAAGTGCCCCGTGACTAGGATTAAATCAGACTTGAGGCACCCCTGCACAGTAAAGCTCATCCGATTGGCCAGTTCTTATTTATGCTCTTTTGCCGGTGATTTGCTTTGTCAGAAGCCTCGGGCTAAGAGTACGCATCTCTACAGTGTGTGTTGGTGTTCTGTAACCGAGCATGCTGCTGAGAGTAGTGTGTGTAGTAAAATTGTTCCTTAATCCCAGCTTATTTTTTTTATATTAAATGCTAGAGCTTTGACTTAATCCTTCAGCCAGTGAAGCACAGATTTTATTCTTACAAAGCAGGAAATATATTCTTACTTGCTCGCTTTTTTTTCCACCCTGTTATTTATCTTGGTGAAAATTAGCACTAATACGAGGGGCGTTCAGAAAGTAATGCACCACATCGTTTTTCTCAGGAGCTGTTTATTCAAAAAGCATGAAATTTATACACAATATACATGGATATGTCATGTATACATCGGTATTATTCAACATAATCCTCATCAACTTGTACGGCTTTATGCCAGCGCGAAACAAGTGCATGTATTCCTAGCCCGTACCAGATTTTGTCTTGATCATGTAGCCATTTCTTCGCTGCATGATTCACTCCTTCATCATCTTCAAACCTTGTCCCACGGAGTGCATCTTTAAATAGGCCAAATAGATGAAAATTAGAGGGTGCTAAATCGGGACTACAGGGTGGATGGGGTAGTACAGTCCAACCCAATTTGGTGATTGCTTCCCGTGTTGCCAGACTTGTGTGAGGTCGCGCATTGTCGTGAAGGAGAAGCAGATCTGCTGGATTCTTGTGCGGCCGAACTCTGCGAAAACGTTGATTGAGTTTTTTCAATGTCTTAATGTAAGCTTGCGAATTGATTGTCTCTCCTCTTGGTATAACGTCCACAAGAATCACACCTTCAATGTCCCAAAAGACAGTGATCATGACCTTTCCAGCTGAAGGAATTGTCTTGAATTTCTTTCTTCGTGGTGATTGCGGATGATGCCATTCCATTGACTGTCTTTTTGTCTCAGGTTCAAAATGATGTGCCAAGGTTTCGTCACCTGTAACGATCTTATCCAAAACGTTCTCTCCATCAGCATTGAAACGCTCCAAAAATTCAGAAGAAATTGCTTTCCTTTGCAATCGGTGGTCATTTGTGAGACATCGAGGAACCTATCTTGCGCAAACCTTAGAAAATCCGAGAGTTTTTATAACTGCATTTGCACTACCAATGCTGACTGACAGCTGTAAGGCCAATTGTTGAGTAGTGATTCGCCTATCATTAAGAATAATGCCCTCAGCGCATTTCAACATTTCTGCGTTGGTGGCTGTGGCAGGACGTCCACAGCGCGGCCGATCAAGCAGCTCCGTATCTCCACTTCCTGATTCTTTGATTCTCTGAACCCAGCGACTGACTGTACTCCTGTCGACTGCAAAACTTTCATACACATCACATAGACGCTTGTGAATGTTCACAACAGTTTCCTTCTCTGGAATGAGAAATTCTATCACAATTCGCTGCTTATAACGCAAGTTGCTAACACTCTCCATTTCAACGGTTTAGGGCAGCCGTATTATTTGGCCGTTTGCGGTGCAATTTGGTGCACACAATTGGCATATGCCATATTTGAAGTGTGCAAAATTTCATGCTTCTATCTTTATTATTAGCTGAGAAAAACGATGTGGTGCATTACTTTCTGAATGCCCCTCGTAGTAGACTGGAACTTATCAGGATATTATCAGCCCAGCCGACCCCCAAGTATTTTGTAACGGTGGTACGAGTTCTCGTGAAAGCGTTCCCCCCCCCCAAAACCCGTTAAGTAAGGTATGTGCTCTTATGAGACTCAATTTCACTCTATTGAGTTGGCTCAAACTGTAGTATCCGCTAGTTATGTTCGTTTAACATTTTACAAAAACATAATGCGCGTATGTTTTTAATTTCTTATTCTATGTAGTTTTATCTGTCTTTAAGCACGTTCAGTTCAGATGGGCTCTCACTGCGCTATTTTTTCTATTTGTTTTTAAGAATAATATAGACATAAAGGAAAAAGATCAGTTTTATGTAAGCAAATAATTATTTACTTTGACATTTTCTGTTTCATTTTTCTTACTCTTTTACAATTTTAATGATTTTATTTATATTATAAAAAAAAACCATTTCGGTGCCTCCCCTAAGCTGGCCCTGACTATCAGCCGCCAAAAACATTATTCGTTTGTGTGTTACCGCTTTTCTTACCTGATCTAAGCAACTTCTCTCCT
This sequence comes from Oreohelix idahoensis, assembly GCA_024509875.1. Lineage (NCBI taxonomy): Eukaryota > Metazoa > Mollusca > Gastropoda > Stylommatophora > Oreohelicidae > Oreohelix > Oreohelix idahoensis. Next base: position 103,304 of record JAMPIV010018650.1, read on the forward strand.
GATTGTTTAGGCTTTAAATACTTCTACACTGTCATTCTCTCTCAACCTAACATTTTCTCTTTATTATCTTTTATAATCTCCTTCCTCGCAATCACTGACCCGATAATCAGGTCCTGCGATTGTCAGGTAACAATAAAAACAGATGTACTTTCTCGTTGTTTAAGTCTGTATCTCAAAACACAAATGCAGACACCGAAAGCTTTTCAATCTGCAGAATGAAACTTCAAGAAACACGTAATAAAAAGTACAAATTGATTATACAAAAGCAAAGATAATCTTGACGTCTTCTTCGTCTGCCAGTATCATATGAATCAAAAACATCGTCCCCGATCTCTTCCAGTTACCCTGTTCTGGCTTGTTCCCTTCTATTTTGTCCATGCCTCCTTATCTTTTCTACTTGTCTCACATTCTCTCCTTCGTGTAATTCTAGCGCTACTCTTTTTTTCTCAATCCCTTGAACTCCACAAATGTTGAGTTAAAGCCGAAGACTTTTTCTTTCATTATTTAACAAATCCATCACAAAAACACAGCTTTTCCGCACTTTGTTACATTAAGAACAGTATAGCCCTTTACGTCAGTATGTAACTGTTGAGCCTGTCACACTGTACCTGTATATCATTTCCAATGAGAGGCAAGCACCTATTTTGGTCTGTCCTTTTATCGCTTATGTTGTCTTTAGCAATGAAACGACACAAATGACAATTTACACGCTCCGTTCCGAAATATTAAGTTTAAGACTGGGCTTCCTCTTCTTCAAGTACCATACGTGGTGGCGTGGGCGATTATACAAGACTGGGTAGTGAATTAAAAAACAGTGGGCGTTACATCGTCATAAAGAATCACAGATTCGTGATTCTATTATAAATCAAAGAATAGAATAACAATAACAGACAATTTAAACGTTACACTGGGAAGCCAATAAGACTAGGCAGTAAATCAGAAAACAAAGTACAGAATATGGGCTTAATCGATCACCAATGAACCCCTTTGCATCCCTAGGCGCCAAACTACAGACCACACAATTTCAGTCAACCTATCACTTTGCCATTTCTATATCTCTAACATGCGGGTACTTATTTTTACCTCTTAATTTTCTTAGTGTCCCGTCCGTTCATAAAAAAGTTACCACCAACTGCAATCTTTTCATGGCGTATTTTTCGGCATTTCAACCTGGAAACTAAATTCTCCACCATTTGAAACAATGCGCATTTCTGCCCATCTCTTTATGGAGCAACTGTTCTTAGAAATATTCATGCCTCTCTCTCTTTGTCTCTCTCGCGCGTGCGCGTGTGCGAGTGTGTGTGTGTGTGGGTGGGGTGGGGGGCACATAATTTCTGGATTTTTCACCATTTATATTAAGAATTTCGGGTAAGTATGAATAAGTACCTCCATCTTTTGTACATATTATTTAGCAAAAGCATCATCACTGCTCATCATAGATGAAGCTTCTATGTAGTTGTGCCACTCTTCGTGTGTCACTAAGTTACTTCTGAATGAAAATGGAAATTAATGAAATGATCACAGGTGAATCATTGCCGTCACATGTAGCAGAACGAGCAGAACAGAATTATTTCCCGCCATGTTCCTCCTTTTGCCATAAATTTCTTTCATGTGTTGTCTGATCTTCATTGCTATTACTTTCAAGTAAAACTGTTAAGACAAACGACCACACACGTGAACTAGCTATGGCAAACGACCAGTTAGGCGCGGCGCTTCTCTAGGTTCTCATCTGTATCCCTATTCTTCTGTTGCACGATCACTAAGTGGGGAGCTTAGATGGTCGTTCATCTTATCACCTTCACGTCTTGCAGCGAGGCAATGGCGTCACTTGGATGGAACTGGATCAAACGTCAGGAGTATCTGCTACTACTCTTTCTTTCCTGTTGTTTAGTGTTCTCTTTCTTTCTGTCTTACGGCTGCATCTAACTGACAAACCGTTACTTTTGTTATTCGGTTACCACTCGAATGCCTCGATTTCCATCTTGTATTTACGCCAAAAATCTGACCACGAAATTCAGCTGGCGTAGGAATAGTATAACCATAAGGGTGTAACCCACGCATGTTGTCATGAAGTCGCCTTTAGAATCACATACCCAAGAAGCTAAAACTGAAGCACTGAGAGTGGACAAGTAGGTGGTCCAAAAGTGTATACTTCCCGACAAAGAATATGGAAGTAAGACATTCTTGACATCATGTTTCATGTTATTAAGAAAAATTCGTTTCATTCACCAAACACGGTAAATCGGATGCAAGACGGGGGAAAATATACAATAAGGACATCTGTGGTGTTAATCAATTCATTTATTATTCCTCAAGGGAACGACAACTTCAAAAAATATATAAATTGGGTATCACTGCCCAATATCGTTTGTCGCTTAAGCAAAGCATATTTCCAACCAGTCTGTTAGTTTAAAAAAAATCACATAACAAAAAGGTTATTTGAAAATAAATGAATTAAGCCAGAACATGTCAATCGGTACGTGCGCATAAGGCATTTAAATTATACAAACAGAAAATATAATAATGACAATAATTACCAAGATCGTTTTAGAACCGAAGAAGTTCTACATCTGACAAGGAGAAACTCCCATGTTTAAGAAAGAGCAACAAGACACATTAATCCTCATTAACTTTATTGACATAAATACATCCCTACCCCCACCGTCTTTCTTCCTTTTGTTTTTCTTCTTACCAAAAAAAAAAAAAAATACTTTCAAGATGCCATGTACTGCCTAATAAGACGCAATGTCACTTCCAATCCTTTAAGATTCTATGTCTGGTCCATTCTTACGCATACTGTAGAAAGCAAAAGACGCTTTAAATCAAAATTAAAAACGCGCTTAGAAGCCTTAGGAATCTGAACAATTTCAATATTAAAAATGAAAGGATGTCAGTCGAAACTATGGATGAGATTAGAAAGTGACATCCAGAAACTGTGGAAACCTGACCCGGTGACACAGATTAGATCTAATCTTATTAATCTGACTGGAAGGCTGGAAGCATGAGAGAAGATTTAGAACAATGAGATAAAACAAAAAAAGACAAATGTACAAGTGAACTTAGTTTTAAAGTACATTTTTCTTAAGGTGGCGAATTAAGATCCATGCCAGTCAATTATCAGAAAGAGGAAAGCACACGAAGACGAGTCTGACAATTATTTTCTGGGCACAAGAAATCTGGAAGCCAGTTCGCCTCAACGCCTGAAGTTATTGTGACACCTAATTTAAAAGCTTTCTTCAATATTGTGTTCTACGTGTACTATTCGAAATAATATGATAATGAGCGAGTTTCCTGTCTGACTGACAATTTGGGTGGTACTTCTAAATGGCGGAAAATCTGTCGTATATAGATTATGGAGACAATGATGATAGAGGCGACGACGATGATGATGATGATTATTAGTTCAAGGCTGAGGAAGTTATTTAAGCTCTATATTTAGAACGGCACTTTAAAAGCTGGTCTTCCTAGTAAGTCAAAGTTCACAAAACGTAATGATTTAAATTTTTAATAAAGAAAGAAAAAGAAAGATAGAAAGAATATTTCACAAAACACTTTACACCATAATAATAATAATAATAATAATAATAATAGTAATAATAACAAATCAAATTCACACGCTATTTATCCTTTTACAAGAAAGAGAGATAGAGAAGAATAAAAAAACAAAGAAAAATTATGTTTTAAACACAGTATTTCACCGACTTCTCGAAGAACGTTCCAAAAAGGTACTTAACGTGCAATGTATGATAATGTGGGTGGAAATAGCGAAGGTAGACAACTCTACGTTTCTTTCATACTACGGCATCATTATCCAAGAGTGCTACAAATTGTAGTTTTAAGGTCTTAGCCAGCCGGCACAGACAGGCATTCCTGTATGCTTTTTCTTTTCTTTAACATAACCTGAGGAAAGCTTTTAGTCGTTACGATAACGCCAACTCAAGCTTTCAAAATGTGGTGTAGCTAAAGATGGTCCAGCCTCTTTTGTTATCTACCTTTAACAGAACGCTCTTCAACTATGCTGTACAAATTGTGTGCATGCCGATAGATTTTGTCTGCACGAAATCTGGAGTTGTATGGATAATGCCATTCGTGACATTAATTTGTTGTTTAGTCTACTGGTGTAATCCCAGAACACTTATGTTTTTGTGTATTAGAAAATTGAACCGGATTTCTTCCCACAAAAATTCGACTTTCAAAATGCGCCATTCTAGACTGGGCTACAATGTTGAATTACATAAAGGAATACAAGAGGAAGAACGGGGAAGGTGTGATGGACACAGATACATCATAGCCAGGATTATATTGCTGCAACAACAGCTATTCTCTTTCAGACTTAGGTATTGGTGTCTTATTTCACTGGCAGTGCGAACTTGTACATTGTTGTAACTACCGCATAATTCGCGATATTCATTTGTCTGAGCGTCATTATCTATCGTAGTTTCTTTGTTCTCTCTTCGCCTATGTCGTTGGCTCTTTTGCAGGATGCCAAATCCAAAGTTCTTCATGTTCTTTTATTATGCTGGATTTCTATAATAATCTGCTGCTCATGAAGAGACTGCCGGCCAGTCTCATGCACAGCCCACTTTATTATCATTGTAGGACATGCTTTGTAGAAACAGTTGCCTCGTTCTTTACTCAGGATAAGTGGTTCACACAGGAGATGTCCGATCCTTTTAAGTCTTGTCCAAGACTTTCCCGACCTCATTGCCTCATTCTAATGTCTTTATTCATAGTCTTTAAATACTACATGAGATTTATGTAATTAGTATTTTGGCTCGGACATTTAGGTATACAGATGTTTTTATGATTACTTTGGCTCGGACATTTAGGTATACAGATGTTTTTATAATTATCATATATATCTGTAGTTATATACAACTAATTCGCTCATCACGTGATTACATTAAATATTTATTTCGATTCAATTTTAATTTGTGGAGCTTTATATTTCACCGTAAGGTACGTCAAAGAAAGATACCAGCAAACGAATACATAATAAATCTAATAAGATATTTGTAATAATGAACATTATATACATGTATAAGCTGCCTAGATAGCGCAGACTACACCGGCTTGGCCATATCCACCGCATGGAAGATGGTTGCATCCCCAACGATATTTTCTACGGACAACTGGTAGATGGCAAACGAACAGTCGTGCGCCGTATCTGAAGTTCAAAGATGTGCGCAAAAGAGACATGAAGGTGCTGGACACAAATCCAGCATCCTGGGAGGATGAAACGGCGTCACTTCAGATTGAGCGAAACGAAGCTCTTACAACAAGCAGAAGAGACAAGATCCCACCGAAATAAACATCAGGCAAAAATAAACAGCTGAGGTCTGTCACTTCAAACGGGGCGGGGGAGGGGCGGGGGGAGGCATTCCTATAGTCAGTTATGACTGAAGGGGGCCACTATTATATATGTATACTATCTAGTTTTAAACGGAGTATTTTTCTTTCAGAAATAAACAAAAAATTACTTCTCACTGCCGTGTTTAAAGAATGCATGAATACTTAGCTGTTATATTAGGGTGTTTAGTAATTTTTGCCACCCTCAACCATCTACAGAATTAGTCTACCGGAGTCATTGAAAAGTCCCTTCCTATTTTTAAATTACTTCTTCATTCCTATCTAATTTATATGAAACAAACATCAAAATACAAAATGTAATGTCATTTTATTCTTAAAATGTTATAGCATATTAACATTACAACTCAACGTGAGATTTGGTCTGTTCATCACATGTGTGTGTGTATATGTATATATATATATATATATATATATATATATATATATATATATATATATATATATATATATATATATATATATATATATATATATATATATATATATATATATACACACACACATACACACACACACTTATATATATATACACACACACTTATATATATACACACACTTATACCTTGTATATATATATATATATATATAGGAGCCGCGGTAGCATAGTGGTTAGTGCACTGGCTTCCTAGCGCAGTGGTCTATGGTTCGATCCCCAGATGAGGCGGAAAATTTTTAGGCCACAAACGGCTCCTGGGTCGACCCAGCCCCAAATGGGTACCAGAGCTACTCTGGGAAGGTTAAGGCGGCCGGCGTGATGCCGACCACATCACCCCTCGTGTGCCGACGGTCAAGATAATATGGGCCTAACACCATATTCCCAATATGCCTCAATGGGCGTGTAACGGGTTCCTTTACCTTTATATATATATATATATATATATATATATATATATATATATATATATATATATATATATATATATATAATATATATATATATATATATATATATATATATATATATATATATATATATATTATATATATATATATATATATATATATATATATATATATATATATATATATATATATATATATATATATATATATATATATATATATATTATATATATATATATATATATATATATATATATATATATATATATATATATATATATAATATATATATATATATATATATATATATATATATATATATATATATAATATATATATATATATATATATATATATATATATATATATATATATAGTTCACTGAGTGACGTCATTGTTCCAGACTTTGAATAAGTTTTGCAGTAAGCCTCTTGAATACAAGATGGTCGTGGCCCACTTCCATCTGAGTTTGAAGAAGTTAAACAGCCAAAATATTTGCCAGACGGGGTCATTTTGATGATCTGATTACCAGCTGCTGTAATGATTCACTGGTGTCCTATCACTATTGGATTTTTTTCCCCTATTCGCAACAGTTACTAAGCCCGGTGGCGTTTCGAAGGGGGGGGGGGGGCGGGCGGGCGCTCTAATTTGGCAAAGCAAGAATAGAATTACTGCTACCTGAGGCATGTCGTACAAGGCTACTAATATCAGAATGTGTATGGAGCTGGTAACTTCAGCATGTTAAACAAATAGCTGCATAAATTACTACTGCAAGAGCATGTGAATGCCATGTACAGACTTGCTGCAATAGGATAAGCTGCAGTAATGGCGCCGTGCTCCACAGGAAGTGAAAAGGAAAACGATGGCAGTTATAATAATTAGTAAACATTGTTTAGTGTAAATTTGACATCCCCATTTTTGCACTTCAGTGATGATTTTGTTCAGCGGTTGTTCTTTGCACCTCCTGGCGGCACGGCAGCTAATGATAATGATTAACGGTTGTTCTTTGCACCTCCTGGCGGCACGGCAGCTAATGATAATGATTAGCGGTTGTTCTTTGCACCTCCTGGCGGCACGGCAGCTAATGATAATGATTAACGGTTGTTCTTTGCACCTCCTGGCGGCACGGCAGCTAATGATAATGATTAACGGTTGTTCTTTGCACATCCTGGCGGCACGGCAGCTAATGATAATGATTAGCGGTTGTTCTTGAGAGATCTCCCATCTGTTTTCCTGACTTCGGCCACAAAACACAGACGTCTGCGAACCGGGTGCATAGTTCCTACCATTCCAGAACTCATAATTCAGGTCACAGACCCCGATGTTAAATAATGGCGGAGAGATGAACGATCTATGGTGGATTCCAAAATCCATTTTGTTATTGATATTTGTCTTATAGAATAATAATAACAATTTTTCAAAAGTCACAGTGCTACAGACAAGTACAGAATAACAAAAACAACAAAATCGTATAGAAACACACTTGTAATAATAATAATCAAAATCGCTGTGGTACACATTACAAGAACCACAACAACTACTAGTATTATTAATGATAATGAAGTGGCAGAAAAGGACAGCATCAATATCAATAATGGGTACATCAAAACGAAAGTTGCATAATAATAATAAACAATGTTAAGACGAATAATAAAAAAAAGCAATACCAATGCGGATGTTCAGCATACAAACAAGCAAACAAAATTACTGTGACGTATAATGGGAAGAGAGCCTACAGTAATCTGACAGTCTTCGCAACCTCGTAGCGTTCTATGATTTGCTAGCTAAAACCATGCATTTACTGCCTGTGTTTACTTACACAAGCGTATTTTTTCATCCCCCGCCTCTTTTCTTTGAACATAAGCAAACGAAGTGTTTACAAACAGTAGTGACCTGCCCGTCATAACAGGTAGCGAATCAGGTTTGTTTACATTGTCTTCTCGCGCGAGCTAATCTGTCAATCATACGATACCTGACAGACAGCACGTGAAAAACACAGAACCTTTTAAAGTTCGTACTCAGGGGAAGTCAGAAACCCCTGGGCTCTTTGATCTTTAGAAGCAGGCATTCCTACAGAGAAAAACCCGTTACACGTAATAAGTCTATTTATGACGGTCGAAGAAGACCGACCGTAAAGCCTTTATCTTGGGAACTCTGTTTCTGACTCTCTCGTTACACATAGTAACGTGAAAAGTAACATCATCGATAGATCAGAGAAATATAATGATATATACACTGTGTTTTCTTAAACCTTCTATCAGTTGTCACTCAGAATTTTTGGATAGTCTAAGCATGCAGTTCTAGAACCATCTTGTTAAATGTGTTATTAGCAATTCGTGGGGATTTTTCATTCTGATTTCTGGTAACAGAAATTAGTGCTTACGTTTTTAAACGTGTTAGCTTTACCATTATAATTCACTTATATTTTTCTCGCTGTTAAAACCTAGTGAAATAAAATAACGTGTAGCGATTTCATACCAGAGAATTAAACTGTTAATTTTCGCCACACGCTTTCTCACACGAAAAGAGATGGTTTTAGCTGACTGGACTTTATAGGATAACATGTCTGATAGTGATAGTAAAGAATTCACGCTATATTTCATTTTGTGTATTTATTATAAGTGCCTATTATTTAATACCATACGATGACTAACAGACGCCGACAATTTAATAGCTATTAACGACAGGCGATATTTTGTGTAAGTGCACATCATCATCTCATCTCAACCCGTCATGGGTCGTAGAGGTGCCATCAGCAGACAGGGTCCTCCACTGCTCTCTATCCTCAGCAATGCGTACAAGTGTGGAAAAACCGTGCCCTGCCCATTCTTTGATGTTATTAGCCCTGGATTTTCTTTGCCTTCATCTTCTCCGTTTACCTTCGACTGTTCCCTGAAGGATCGTTTTAAAGTGCGCATAAGGATAATTAAATAATAATTAACATTGTAAGCTGATCGTGTAGGCGTAAAGGAAAACACCGTGTGCCTTTTAAATTTAATCAGGACTGACGGAGTGGAGGAGAGATCGTCGCGTCCCCGTCTGTGTGCGTAGATATAGGATTAGCATAATTTTTATATATATTGTTTCTTATATTCCTAGCAGACCTGATCAAGGGCGTCCAGCGGTCTTTTTCTGATTGGCTAATGTTGTCTCTTTTCTTGGCTTGGGCGTCACCAATTTCATTGGTAAGCGAGTATCTGCCATAGATACAGGAGAAACATTTTAACTTATAATTTTAACTGGACTTACTATACCCAGATATTTTTCAAATTTTACCAGCCCACAGGGGTGTGCAAAAATAACACTTATATTCCCAACTTCTGACAGTCGTATTCAAGCGGATTTATCAAGAAAGTTACGCTGTTTCAGAATCGGCGCTCTAAACATATAGTCAGCCGATAGGATTATCACAATTTATCAATTGTAACATTTTTAGCAACCAGATGTTTCCCAATACTGGAAGTATTTTCCTCTTTTAACTGTGAACCTCAAGAGCACGCTCCTAAATCAACTATTGGCGGTGACATTTTGTTCATCCAGGAAAAAACCCACACCAGATTCGGCGTTCACCTCACTAGTCTTTTTGTTTTGTTAGAGAATGAACTGGGGCCAATTTGGGAAGTAAACCTGATAATACATATATTCAGGGAAATTGTATTTCCAAGGGATATCACCAAGAGTAGGTAAGAGTGATTGAGTGGCCACTGTATGAAAGAGTGCGTGAGTATTTTTCTTTGTTTCAGGGAATTTACCAACATTGGATTTGCTTAAACTTGTTTACTTTACTGGGTATCATATAGTAGGAACGTGGTTACTTTACTGTCTACTCTGTAACATAGTGCTAACCTTCGACCTTTGGGTTATTAACTTTTGGGTTCTTTTCTCCATAGGGGGAGGGCGCATTTATTCTACTATTTCATATGTATGTAAATCTGATTTTATTTGATTTTTCTTTAGATATTGATGTTGTCAAGTTTAATGATAATAAACAACAAAGAAACTTAACTTTGTGTGTTGGTCAGACCTATACCCAATTAACCGTAGTTTTTCACGTTTGTGTGTGTGTCTTGTTGTCACATAACTGTGTGTGCGTGTGTAGCTAAACATATATTTATATGTATGAGGAGGGCAAGGTTGTCTTGTACTAAATTACAGTCGTATAGATAGGCTGGAATAGAGAAACTTACTCATTCGAGAGACATATCTTTCTCCTTAAGCTAAACCCCGTGAAATCTATTTCTCACGCCTTTCTCACGTACCTATCACCATCCACTCTACTCAGACGGGCAAAAGAATAACTCATAACCTATCCGTACGACAATTACAAATGTGTAAGTGTAGTAGTAAACTCAAAACTACAAAGGTAATGCGTAATTGCAACATGAAGAAAAATATAGAAACCAGGAATAAAATAACAACAAAAACCACAGATGTACAAAATAAAAAATAACAACTTAACCTTGGGGGTGTATAATCTGGAAGGAAAAGAGAGAGAGAGAGAGAGAGAGAGAGAGAGAGAGAGAGAGAGAGAGAGAGAGAGAGAGAGAGAGAGAGAGAGAGAGAGAGAGAGAGAGAGAGAGAGAGACAGAGAGAGACAGAGAGGGGGGAGAGACAGAAAGAGGAGCGAGCAATAAAACTATAAAAAACCTAAAATTAAAGAAACAAGAGTGAATAATAACAGTGAGGAAAGATTAAAAACCCAGAAAGCAACAATAATAATTATCAACAGCGAGGCTGGCCTTAGGCCAAATTAACCTATTTGACCCAAGTTAGCCCCGCTCTCACAGGGGGCCCGGGACTCGGGTTCCCACCTCCAGCTTTGAAATAAAGAAATGTGGAACGGAGATTATTTCAAATTATATATCAGTACTTTATGCTATTACACTGTATTAAAAATAAAACAGTTAGTTTATATTTATTAGCTATATTTTGACATAAAACGTATTACACGAAAACTATACTCTAGGGGTTCCACCAGAATGATCCAAGTCGGGCCCCCCCAACGCCGACTCTGATCAACAGCATAACCTACATAACGCATACGCTATAAAAGTATGGTCTGGCGCGTTCTGATAAAACCAGCAGCTCCATGTAGGCCCTATATAGTAGATGGTTGAAAAGGGCGTGCCACAAATAAAAGTAGCAAACACCTTAATAACAAATAAATAAAAAAATAAAATAAAAAGTATGGCATGAGAACAGTAATTTTACTTCTTGGACTGGCACACGTGAACGCAGACGAGTGTTTATGCCAAATCTATGATAAATGCCTCTAAGATATTGGACATAAACAGACATCAAATTTTTCCCGTCCTGCCCGAGCTCTGTTGTAGGATATTTCATAACACATTTTCACTCACGTGCGCGCGTTAATTGTGTATACACGTATGCTGACTTCCGCCCCAGACGCTGTAAGGAATGCAGCAGATGTTTGTGTTCGTATGTGTTAGTGTGTGTGTGCGGAGGGGATTATATGTCTTCCATTCAGTTTCGAATTTCATTTCGTTTACCTTTTGTTTGACGTGCTTCTTTCTTGCTCATGTAGTTTCAGCTTGTTTGTGCTTCTTTTTCTTGAAATGTCATTTCTTTGAAAATGTCAAGATTTTAAAAATGATTTCGAAAATTCTTTTGTATACAAGCTGCATTTTTTACATTATTATAAATTTATATATTTAGTAAATATATTTTTTACTATATTTCTATAGTTATCTTTTCCAATGTTCCTCTTTGTCCAGAACAAAAAGCTACAGCAACAATATATCTTCATCGGGATACAATAGATTATTAACAATTCAGAGCATCAAAAATAGACAAATAATCATGGCATTTTCATTATGACCATCTTGCCTGTCTGTTCCCTGTGCTGCGGTTGGTGTCACTAATTTCGATGTTTGACCACAATAACCAAGGCTTTACGCTCCATTGCAAAACAAAGGTTCCATAACTGGTAGAGTGAGACAGATGTGGGACATACGGGATATAACAGATACTGGTAGAGAGCAACAGCTGTGGGACATACAGGATATAACAAAAACTGGTAGAGAGCAACAGCTGTGGGACATACAGGATATAACAAAAACTGGTAGAGAGCAACAGCTGTGGGACATACAGGATATAACAAAAACTGGTAGAGAGCAACAGCTGTGGGACATACGGGATATAACAGACACTGGTAGAGAGCAACAGCTGTGGGACATACAGGATATAACAAAAACTGGTAGAGAGCAACAGCTGTGGGACATACAGGATATAACAGACACTGGTAGAGAGCAACAGCTGTGGGACATACAGGATATAACAAAAACTGGTAGAGAGCAACAGCTGTGGGACATACAGGATATAACAAAAACTGGTAGAGAGCAACAGCTGTGGGACATACAGGATATAACAAAAACTGGTAGAGAGCAACAGCTGTGGGACATACGGGATATAACAGACACTGGTAGAGAGCAACAGCTGTGGGACATACAGGATATAACAAAAACTGGTAGAGAGCAACAGCTGTGGGACATACGGAATATAACAGAAACTGGTAGAGAGCAACAGCTGTGGGACATACAGGATATAACAAAAACTGGTAGAGGGCAACAGCTGTGGGACATACAGGATATAAAAGAAACTGGTAGAGAGCAACAGCTGTGGGACATACAGGATATAACAGAAACTGGTAGAGAGCAACAGCTGTGGGACATACAGGATATAACAGAAACTGGTAGAGAGCAACAGCTGTGGGACATACAGGATATAACAGAAACTGGTAGAGAGCAACAGCTGTGGGACATACAGGATATAACAGAAACTGGTAGAGAGCGACAGCTGTGCGACTTACAGGATATAACAAAAACTGGTAGAGAGAAACAGCTGTGGACATATGGGATATAACAGACACTGGTAGAGAGCAACAGCTGTGGACATATGGGATATAACAAAAACTGGTAGAGAGAAACAGCTGTGGGACATACAGGATATAACAAAAACTGGTAGAGAGCAACAGCTGTGGGACATACGGGATATAGCAGAAACTAGTAGAGAGCAACAGCTGTGGACATATGGGATATAACAGAAACTGGTAGAGAGCAACAGCTGTGGGACATACAGGATATAACAAAAACTGGTAGAGAGCAACAGCTGTGGGACATACAGGATATAACAAAAACTGGTAGAGAGCAACAGCTGTGGGACATACGGGATATAACAGAAACTGGTAGAGAGCAACAGCTGTGGACATATGGGATATAACAGAAACCGGTAGAGAGCAACAGCTGTGGGACATACGGGATATAACAGAAACCGGTAGAGAGAAACAGCTGTGGGACATACAGGATATAACAAAAACTGGTAGAGAGCAACAGCTGTGGGACATACAGGATATAACAGAAACTGGTAGAGAGCAACAGCTGTGGGACATACAGGATATAACAAAAACTGGTAGAGAGCAACAGCTGTGGGACATACGGGATATAACAGATACTGGTAGAGAGCAACAGCTGTGGGACATACAGGATATAACAAAAACTGGTAGAGAGCAACAGCTGTGGGACATACAGGATATAACAGATACTGGTAGAGAGCAACAGCTGTGGGACATACAGGATATAACAAAAACTGGTAGAGAGCAACAGCTGTGGGACATACAGGATATAACAAAAACTGGTAGAGAGCAACAGCTGTGGGACATACAGGATATAACAAAAACTGGTAGAGAGCAACGGCTGTGGGACATACGGGATATAACAGATACTGGTAGAGAGCAACAGCTGTGGGACATACAGGATATAACAAAAACTGGTAGAGAGCAACAGCTGTGGGACATACGGAATATAACAAAAACTGGTAGACAGCAACAGCTGTGGGACATACAGGATATAACAAAAACTGGTAGAGGGCAACAGCTGTGGGACATACAGGATATAAAAGAAACTGGTAGAGAGCAACAGCTGTGGGACATACAGGATATAACAGAAACTGGTAGAGAGCAACAGCTGTGGGACATACAGGATATAACAGAAACTGGTAGAGAGCAACAGCTGTGGGACATACAGGATATAACAGAAACTGGTAGAGAGCAACAGCTGTGGGACATACAGGATATAACAGAAACTGGTAGAGAGCGACAGCTGTGCGACTTACAGGATATAACAAAAACTGGTAGAGAGAAACAGCTGTGGACATATGGGATATAACAGACACTGGTAGAGAGCAACAGCTGTGGACATATGGGATATAACAAAAACTGGTAGAGAGAAACAGCTGTGGGACATACAGGATATAGCAGAAACTAGTAGAGAGCAACAGCTGTGGACATATGGGATATAACAGAAACTGGTAGAGAGCAACAGCTGTGGGACATACAGGATATAACAAAAACTGGTAGAGAGCAACAGCTGTGGGACATACAGGATATAACAAAAACTGGTAGAGAGCAACAGCTGTGGGACATACGGGATATAACAGAAACTGGTAGAGAGCAACAGCTGTGGACATATGGGATATAACAGAAACCGGTAGAGAGCAACAGCTGTGGGACATACGGGATATAACAGAAACCGGTAGAGAGAAACAGCTGTGGGACATACAGGATATAACAAAAACTGGTAGAGATAAACAGCTGTGGGACATACAGGATATAACAGAAACTGGTAGAGAGCAACAGCTGTGGGACATACGGGATATAACAGAAACCGGTAGAGAGAAACAGCTGTGGGACATACAGGATATAACAAAAACTGGTAGAGAGCAACAGCTGTGGGACATACGGGATATAACAGAAACTGGTAGAGAGCAACAGCTGTGGACATATGGGATATAACAGAAACTGGTAGAGAGAAACAGCTGTGGGACGTACGGGATATAACAGAAACTGGTAGAGAGAAACAGCTGTGGACATATGGGATATAACAGAAACTGGTAGAGAGAAACAGCTGTGGACATATGGGATATAACATAAACCGGTAGAGAGAAACAGCTGTGGACATATGGGATATAACAGAAACTGGTAGAGAGAAACAGCTGTGGGACATACGGGATATAACAGAAACCGGTAGAGAGAAACAGCTGTGGGGCATACAGGATATAACAAAAACTGGTAGAGAGCAACAGCTGTGGGACATACGGGATATAACAGAAACCGGTAGAGAGAAACAGCTGTGGGACATACAGGATATAACAAAAACTGGTAGAGAGCAACAGCTGTGGGACATACAGGATATAACAAAAACTGGTAGAGAGCAACAGCTGTGGGACATACGGGATATAACAGATACTGGTAGAGAGCTACAGCTGTGGGACATACAGGATATAACAAAAACTGGTAGAGAGCAACAGCTGTGGGACATACAGGATATAACAGATACTGGTAGAGAGCAACAGCTGTGGGACATACAGGATATAACAAAAACTGGTAGAGAGCAACAGCTGTGGGACATACAGGATATAACAAAAACTGGTAGAGAGCAACAGCTGTGGGACATACAGGATATAACAAAAACTGGTAGAGAGCAACGGCTGTGGGACATACGGGATATAACAGATACTGGTAGAGAGCAACAGCTGTGGGACATACAGGATATAACAAAAACTGGTAGAGAGCAACAGCTGTGGGACATACGGAATATAACAGAAACTGGTAGAGAGCAACAGCTGTGGGACATACAGGATATAACAAAAACTGGTAGAGGGCAACAGCTGTGGGACATACAGGATATAAAAGAAACTGGTAGAGAGCAACAGCTGTGGGACATATGGGATATAACAGAAACTGGTAGAGAGCAACAGCTGTGGGACATACAGGATATAACAGAAACTGGTAGAGAGCAACAGCTGTGGGACATACAGGATATAACAGAAACTGGTAGAGAGCAACAGCTGTGGGACATACAGGATATAACAGAAACTGGTAGAGAGCGACAGCTGTGCGACTTACAGGATATAACAAAAACTGGTAGAGAGAAACAGCTGTGGACATATGGGATATAACAGACACTGGTAGAGAGCAACAGCTGTGGACATATGGGATATAACAAAAACTGGTAGAGAGAAACAGCTGTGGGATATACAGGATATAACAAAAACTGGTAGAGAGCAACAGCTGTGGGACATACGGGATATAGCAGAAACTAGTAGAGAGCAACAGCTGTGGACATATGGGATATAACAGAAACTGGTAGAGAGCAACAGCTGTGGGACATACAGGATATAACAAAAACTGGTAGAGAGCAACAGCTGTGGGACATACAGGATATAACAAAAACTGGTAGAGAGCAACAGCTGTGGGACATACGGGATATAACAGAAACTGGTAGAGAGCAACAGCTGTGGACATATGGGATATAACAGAAACCGGTAGAGAGCAACAGCTGTGGGACATACGGGATATAACAGAAACCGGTAGAGAGAAACAGCTGTGGGACATACAGGATATAACAAAAACTGGTAGAGAGCAACAGCTGTGGGACATACAGGATATAACAGAAACTGGTAGAGAGCAACAGCTGTGGGACATACAGGATATAACAAAAACTGGTAGAGAGCAACAGCTGTGGGACATACGGGATATAACAGATACTGGTAGAGAGCAACAGCTGTGGGACATACAGGATATAACAAAAACTGGTAGAGAGCAACAGCTGTGGGACATACAGGATATAACAGATACTGGTAGAGAGCAACAGCTGTGGGACATACAGGATATAACAAAAACTGGTAGAGAGCAACAGCTGTGGGACATACAGGATATAACAAAAACTGGTAGAGAGCAACAGCTGTGGGACATACAGGATATAACAAAAACTGGTAGAGAGCAACGGCTGTGGGACATACGGGATATAACAGATACTGGTAGAGAGCAACAGCTGTGGGACATACAGGATATAACAAAAACTGGTAGAGAGCAACAGCTGTGGGACATACGGAATATAACAAAAACTGGTAGAGAGCAACAGCTGTGGGACATACAGGATATAACAAAAACTGGTAGAGGGCAACAGCTGTGGGACATACAGGATATAAAAGAAACTGGTAGAGAGCAACAGCTGTGGGACATACAGGATATAACAGAAACTGGTAGAGAGCAACAGCTGTGGGACATACAGGATATAACCGAAACTGGTAGAGAGCAACAGCTGTGGGACATACAGGATATAACAGAAACTGGTAGAGAGCAACAGCTGTGGGACATACAGGATATAACAGAAACTGGTAGAGAGCGACAGCTGTGCGACTTACAGGATATAACAAAAACTGGTAGAGAGAAACAGCTGTGGACATATGGGATATAACAGACACTGGTAGAGAGCAACAGCTGTGGACATATGGGATATAACAAAAACTGGTAGAGAGAAACAGCTGTGGGACATACAGGATATAACAAAAACTGGTAGAGAGCAACAGCTGTGGGACATACGGGATATAGCAGAAACTAGTAGAGAGCAACAGCTGTGGACATATGGGATATAACAGAAACTGGTAGAGAGCAACAGCTGTGGGACATACAGGATATAACAAAAACTGGTAGAGAGCAACAGCTGTGGGACATACAGGATATAACAAAAACTGGTAGAGAGCAACAGCTGTGGGACATACGGGATATAACAGAAACTGGTAGAGAGCAACAGCTGTGGACATATGGGATATAACAGAAACCGGTAGAGAGCAACAGCTGTGGGACATACGGGATATAACAGAAACCGGTAGAGAGAAACAGCTGTGGGACATACAGGATATAACAAAAACTGGTAGAGAGAAACAGCTGTGGGACATACAGGATATAACAGAAACTGGTAGAGAGCAACAGCTGTGGGACATACGGGATATAACAGAAACCGGTAGAGAGAAACAGCTGTGGGACATACAGGATATAACAAAAACTGGTAGAGAGCAACAGCTGTGGGACATACGGGATATAACAGAAACTGGTAGAGAGCAACAGCTGTGGACATATGGGATATAACAGAAACTGGTAGAGAGAAACAGCTGTGGGACGTACGGGATATAACAGAAACTGGTAGAGAGAAACAGCTGTGG
Source organism: Oreohelix idahoensis (assembly GCA_024509875.1). Lineage (NCBI taxonomy): Eukaryota > Metazoa > Mollusca > Gastropoda > Stylommatophora > Oreohelicidae > Oreohelix > Oreohelix idahoensis. Next base: position 121,538 of record JAMPIV010018650.1, read on the forward strand.
ACATATGGGATATAACAGAAACTGGTAGAGAGAAACAGCTGTGGACATATGGGATATAACATAAACCGGTAGAGAGAAACAGCTGTGGACATATGGGATATAACAGAAACTGGTAGAGAGAAACAGCTGTGGGACATACGGGATATAACAGAAACCGGTAGAGAGAAACAGCTGTGGGGCATACAGGATATAACAAAAACTGGTAGAGAGCAACAGCTGTGGGACATACGGGATATAACAGAAACCGGTAGAGAGAAACAGCTGTGGGACATACAGGATATAACAAAAACTGGTAGAGAGCAACAGCTGTGGACATACGGGATATAACAAAAACTGGTAGAGAGCAACAGCTGTGGGACATACGGGATATAACAAAAACTGGTAGAGAGCAACAGCTGTGGACATATGGGATATAACAGACACTGGTAGAGAGCAACAGCTGTGGGACATACAGGATATAACAAAAACTGGTAGAGAGCAACAGCTGTGGACATACGGGATATAACAGAAACCGGTAGAGAGCAACAGCTGTGGGACATACAGGATATAACAAAAACTGGTAGAGAGCAACAGCTGTGGACATACGGGATAACAAAAACTGGTAGAAAGCAACAGCTGTGGACATATGGGATATAACAGACACTGGTAGAGAGCAACAGCTGTGGGACATACAGGATATAACAAAAACTGGTAGAGAGCAACAGCTGTGGACATAGGGATATAACAGAAACCGGTAGAGAGCAACAGCTGTGGGACATACAGGATATAACAAAAACTTGTAGAGAGCAAAAGCTGTGGGACATACGGGATATAACAGAAACTGGTAGAGAGCAACAGCTGTGGACATATGGGATATAACAGAAACTGGTAGAGAGCAACAGCTGTGGACATATGGGATATAACAGAAACTGGTAGAGAGAAACAGCTGTGGACATATGGGATATAACAGAAACTGGTAGAGAGAAACAGCTGTGGGACATACAGGATATAACAAAAACTGGTAGAGAGCAACAGCTGTGGGACATACGGGATATAACAGAAACCGGTAGAGAGAAACAGCTGTGGGACATACAGGATATAAAAAAAACTGGTAGAGAGCAACAGCTGTGGGACATACGGGATATAACAGAAACCGGTAGAGAGAAACAGCTGTGGGACATACAAGATATAACAAAAACTAGTAGAGAGCAACAGCTGTGGGACATACGGGATATAACAGAAACCGGTAGAGATAAACAGTTGTGGGACATACAGGATATAACAGAAACTGGTAGAGAGCAACAGCTGTGGGACATACGGGATATAACAGAAACCGGTAGAGAGAAACAGCTGTGGGACATACAGGATATAACAAAAACTGGTAGAGAGCAACAGCTGTGGGACATACGGGATATAACAGAAACTGGTAGAGAGCAACAGCTGTGGACATATGGGATATAACAGAAACTGGTAGAGAGAAACAGCTGTGGGACATACGGGATATAACAGAAACTGGTAGAGAGAAACAGCTGTGGACATATGGGATATAACAGAAACTGGTAGAGAGAAACAGCTGTGGACATATGGGATATAACATAAACCGGTAGAGAGAAACAGCTGTGGACATATGGGATATAACAGAAACTGGTAGAGAGGAACAGCTGTGGGACATACGGGATATAACAGAAACCGGTAGAGAGAAACAGCTGTGGGGCATACAGGATATAACAAAAACTGGTAGAGAGCAACAGCTGTGGGACATACGGGATATAACAGAAACCGGTAGAGAGAAACAGCTGTGGGACATACAGGATAAAACAAAAACTGGTAGAGAGCAACAGCTGTGGGACATACGGGATATAACAGAAACCGGTAGAGAGAAACAGCTGTGGGGCATACAGGATATAACAGAAACTGGTAGAGAGCAACAGCTGTGGGACATACGGGATATAACAGAAACCGGTAGAGAGAAACAGCTGTGGGACATACAGGATATAACAAAAACTGGTAGAGAGCAACAGCTGTGGACATACGGGATATAACAGAAACCGGTAGAGAGCAACAGCTGTGGACATATGGGATATAACAGAAACTGGTAGAGAGCAACAGCTGTGGACATATGGGATATAACAGAAACTGGTAGAGAGAAACAGCTGTGGACATATGGGATATAACAGAAACTGGTAGAGAGAAACAGCTGTGGGACATACAGGATATAACAAAAACTGGTAGAGAGCAACAGCTGTGGGACATACGGGATATAACAGAAACCGGTAGAGAGAAACAGCTGTGGGACATACAGGATATAAAAAAAACTGGTAGAGAGCAACAGCTGTGGGACATACGGGATATAACAGAAACCGGTAGAGAGAAACAGCTGTGGGACATACAAGATATAACAAAAACTGGTAGAGAGCAACAGCTGTGGGACATACGGGATATAACAGAAACCGGTAGAGATAAACAGTTGTGGGACATACAGGATATAACAGAAACTGGTAGAGAGCAACAGCTGTGGGACATACGGGATATAACAGAAACCGGTAGAGAGAAACAGCTGTGGGACATACAGGATATAACAAAAACTGGTAGAGAGCAACAGCTGTGGGACATACGGGATATAACAGAAACTGGTAGAGAGCAACAGCTGTGGACATATGGGATATAACAGAAACTGGTAGAGAGAAACAGCTGTGGGACATACGGGATATAACAGAAACTGGTAGAGAGAAACAGCTGTGGACATATGGGATATAACAGAAACTGGTAGAGAGAAACAGCTGTGGACATATGGGATATAACATAAACCGGTAGAGAGAAACAGCTGTGGACATATGGGATATAACAGAAACTGGTAGAGAGAAACAGCTGTGGGACATACGGGATATAACAGAAACCGGTAGAGAGAAACAGCTGTGGGACATACAGGATATAACAAAAACTGGTAGAGAGCAACAGCTGTGGGACATACGGGATATAACAGAAACCGGTAGAGAGAAACAGCTGTGGGACATACAGGATATAACAAAAACTGGTAGAGAGCAACAGCTGTGGGACATACGGGATATAACAGAAACCGGTAGAGAGAAACAGCTGTGGGGCATACAGGATATAACAGAAACTGGTAGAGAGCAACAGCTGTGGGACATACGGGATATAACAGAAACCGGTAGAGAGAAACAGCTGTGGGACATACAGGATATAACAAAAACTGGTAGAGAGCAACAGCTGTGGACATACGGGATATAACAGAAACCGGTAGAGAGAAACAGCTGTGAGACATACAGGATATAACAGAAACTGGTAGAGAGCAACAGCTGTGGGACATACGGGATATAACAGAAACCGGTAGAGAGAAACAGCTGTGGGACATACAGGATATAACAGAAACTGGTAGAGAGCAACAGCTGTGGGACATACGGGATATAAGAGAACCCGGTAGAGAGAAACAGCTGTGGGGCATACAGGATATAACAGAAACTGGTAGAGAGCAATAGCTGTGGGACATACGGGATATAACAGAAACCGGTAGAGAGAAACAGCTGTGGGACATACAGGATATAACAAAAACTGGTAGAGAGCAACAGCTGTGGGACATACGGGATATAACAGAAACTGGTAGAGAGCAACAGCTGTGGGACATACAGGATATAACAGAAACCGGTAGAGAGCAACAGCTGTGGGACATACAGGATATAACAGACACTGGTAGAGAGCAACAGCTGTGGATAGATAAAGATGATGACGATAAAATATTTCTTTAAGGTAAAGGCAGTCTCATTAGCAGATACTGTCATAGGGGAGTGAAGTGTTAAAGACTTTAGTGTACTAGGTCTACTCTCGAGAGGTGAGGGTGGCCTGTTCCTTTGCTCGCTGTCTTTGGTTTCCCTAACTAAACAGCAGAGCCAGGTACCCATTTACAGCTGGGTAGACTGGAGCGTGACGCTACCGTGTTTCGAACCCGGTAACCACACAAAATGTTCCATCTTCTGTTTGTTTACATTAACCATGCCTTCCCGCATACTATCTCACGCACTCCATTTTATTTATCTCCCCTCCCCCATTCACCTATTCTATTCCTCAGTGTTATGCATTCCCTCATCTCTTTTCCTTATCCTCCTCTTCTTCATATCTTTCATACATAACCCAACTTTTAGATTAAATAAAACAACAACCGAGAACCAGACAAGTGCTAGTGGAACAAGAGTTGAGAAGACGGTGCTGGCGATGGATAGGACACACATTGAGGAAACCTGTTGATAGCATTACAAGGCAGTTCTTATTCTGGAATCCCAAGGGAAAGAGAGGCAGAGGTAGACCCAAAAACACATGGATAAGAAAGCTAGATACAGAGGTGAAAATGATGAGGAAAACATGGAAAGACCTTGAGCGGATGGCACGGGACAGGAGGACTTGGCATGTGTTTGTTGAAGGCCTATGCTCCTTGGGGAGCTAAAGCGTATTGATTGATTGATCGAGAGAATATGTTTAGCTATTTTAACTACTTTCAGAACATATTTACATACACTGGATATAAATACAAAAGGTCATAATTTATTTTTTTATTCTTTCACGAAAACGCAAAACGGCCAAACCATTCTACTGCATGACGTCAGAAGCACAAATAATATTCGATTCACGCAAATGAACGATAAGAAAATAACAAGGACGAGAAGGGAAAAAACAAAACAGAACCAGTCTTCCTGTCTGGCGGTCGATGATTCTAATGGAATCATTTATCACTGTCGAGTGTGACTAACTGTGCGGTCAGTTCACGCGCGTACTGAAAAATCTCTGGCCAGTCTTAGGTACTTACTCACAAACGTGGTTACACCACAAGGTGTGCGCGCCCCAGAATCACGGGGAAAGCGTGAGTGAAGGACTACTTAAAAACAGAGCACAGGAATATTCCTGGAAAGGGTGAGTGAAGGACTATTTTAAAAACAGGGCTCGGAAATATTCCAACTGAACGACGCACAATACTTAGCCGACATTTTTAAAAGTTAAATCATGAATAATTACGCAGGAGAAGAATCAAACTAGAACCATCACCATCACGTTCTTTTGTGCTACTTGTGGAGCATGGAACTACCACTGCTGTTGGTCCTACAGGAAGCATGCACAAAGCTCTTGCAGCAGGGGTTTGCGCGGCATATTTGTTTTACACCATGAGATTGCCAGCCATATGCAAAACCTCAAATACGTAGCCTTGTACGACATGTCTAAATGAACGAACTTTATTTTCAAAGAGTCTGACAGTTGGGCACACAGTCCCGTCTAACATTCTGCCATTCCTTTCTCTCATCTTTTAAACTGAATTCATTTATTCTCACATGCATGTTATAACATTAATGTCATATAAATGTTATGGTTGTAAATGTTATGGTGGTGTAGTCCTATTCTTCCTTGGTCTCTGCAGAGACCTCCGGGAACCAAATGGGCTAAAACTGGAGCAATAAACAATTAACATGGTTCGACTAGATCACCAAAAACAATAACTGACATGGTTCGACTAGATCACCAAAAACAATAACTGACATGGTTCGACAAGATCACCAAAAACAATAACTGACATGGTTCGACTAGATCACCAAAAACAATAACTGACATGGTTCGACAAGATCACCAAAAACAATAACTGACATGGTTCGACAAGATCACCAAAAACAATAACTGACATGGTACGACTAGATCACCAAAAACAATAACTGACATGGTTCGACAAGATCACCAAAAACAATAATTGACATGGTACGACAAGATCACCAAAAACAATAATTGACATGGTACGACAAGATCACCGAAAACAATAATTGACATGGTACGACAAGATCACCAAAAACAATAACTGACATGGTACGACAAGATCACCAAAAACAATAACTGACATGGTACGACAAGATCACCAAAAACAATAATTGACATGGTTCGACAAGATCACCAAAAACAATAATTGACATGGTTCGACAAGATCACCAAAAACAATAATTGACATGGTACGACAAGATCACCAAAAACAATAATTGACATGGTTCGACAAGATCACCAAAAACAATAATTGACATGGTTCGACAAGATCACCAAAAACAATAACTGACATGGTTCGACAAGATCACCAAAAACAATAATTGACATGGTTCGACAAGATCACCAAAAACAATAACTGACATGGTTCGACAAGATCACCAAAAACAATAACTGACATGGTTCGACAAGATCACCAAAAACAATAATTGACATGGTACGACAAGATCACCATAAACAATAATTGACATGGTTCGACAAGATCACCAAAAACAATAATTGACATGGTACGACAAGATCACCAAAAACAATAATTGACATGGTTCGACAAGATCACCAAAAACAATAATTGACATGGTACGACAAGATCACCAAAAACAATAACTGACATGGTTCGACAAGATCACCAAAAACAATAACTGACATGGTACGACAAGATCACCAAAAACAATAATTGACATGGTACGACAAGATCACCAAAAACAATAATTGACATGGTTCGACAAGATCACCAAAAACAATAATTGACATGGTACGACAAGATCACCAAAAACAATAATTGACATGGTACGACAAGATCACCAAAAACAATAATTGACATGGTACGACAAGATCACCAAAAACAATAATTGACATGGTTCGACAAGATCACCAAAAACAATAACTGACATGGTTCGACAAGATCACCAAAAACAATAACTGACATGGTACGACAAGATCACCAAAAACAATAATTGACATGGTACGACAAGATCACCAAAAACAATAACTGACATGGTACGAAAAGATCACCAAAAACAATAACTGACATGGTTCGACAAGATCACCAAAAATAATAATTGACATGGTTCGACAAGATCACCAAAAACAACAATTGACATGGTACGACAAGATCACCAAAAACAATAATTGACATGGTTCGACAAGATCACCAAAAACAATAATTGACATGGTTCGACAAGATCACCAAAAACAATAATTGACATGGTACGACAAGATCACCAAAAACAATAACTGACATGGTTCGACAAGATCACCAAAAACAATAATTGACATGGTACGACAAGATCACCAAAAACAATAATTGACATGGTACGACAAGATCACCAAAAACAATAATTGACATGGTTCGACAAGATCACCAAAAACAATAATTGACATGGTTCGACAAGATCACCAAAAACAATAATTGACATGGTTCGACAAGATCACCAAAAACAATAACTGACATGGTTCGACAAGATCACCAAAAACAATAATTGACATGGTTCGACAAGATCACCAAAAACAATAATTGACATGGTTCGACAAGATCACCAAAAACAATAATTGACATGGTTCGACAAGATCACCAAAAACAATAATTGACATGGTTCGACAAGATCACCAAAAACAATAATTGACATGGTTCGACAAGATCACCAAAAACAATAACTGACATGGTTCGACAAGATCACCAAAAACAATAATTGACATGGTTCGACAAGATCACCAAAAACAATAACTGACATGGTTCGACAAGATCACCAAAAACAATAATTGACATGGTATGATAAGAAGTAGAAATGATGAAAAGAACCAGGCAAATGCCAGAGATGTAGGAGGGGAGGTGAAGGCGCTGGTGTTAGACAGGAAACATGCTTAAAAAATCAGCAGAAATCATTATAAGGTAGTCCTTCTTCTGGAACCCACAGAGTAAAATAAATAGAGGTATACCCAATACCACATGATGAAGGGAATTAGAGAAGAGCATGGCAGAACACATGGAAAGAACTTGAAAGGATGGCACAGGGAAGGGCATTTTTGTTAAGGTCAATTCTCCAAAGCTATAGGTGAAATTCACGAATAGACGAATGAATAAACATAATACAAAGCATAAAGGCAGTCCCACGGCTGATAGTGCCGCAGGGAGTGAAGTATTAGAGACTCCGGACGGACGGACGGACGGACGGACAGACAGACAGACAGACAGATATAGATAAGTAGACAGGCAGACAGATAGGATAACAAATTCAGGAACAGAGAAATGGACAAATACTTGCCAGAGTGAAAAGGAAAGAAAATCCACAGACAACCATAGAAAATGGCAGGACATTGCCACGGGATCTACTCTACATTCATTTATTTATTTTCCCCCCAACGGCCATTATGAAGATGGCAACAAAGGAAGGAACGTGGCTGGTATTTTGGGGCTCTATTCCCCCAGCCTGCAACAAAAGCCCGGCTTTAATCAACATTATCTGCCGGGACAAGTATCATGTTATAATAGACTCCTATGTGTATGCAGTATGTCGTTAATAATGTGAACGAAGGGACAGTCATAAATTAATAGGAATAGTTATACATCGTTTTAAAAAGAATTTACGAGTACTGCATTCTTTCTTTAAGCTATAGTGCTGGGGTAAATTGCGACAACAATCGACTATAAAAGCAAGGCACCACAGGAACACACCCCCTCCCCCCAACGGGAAGGAGAATATTTTAAATTAAACTTGACAGTGCATTCATTTAACAATGACCTGTTTTATCTTTCAGAATAGCAAGACACATATACTCTTAACTCTATATCAGATGAGGGTCTACAGATAAATAAATGGTTATACTCTTACAGAGAAAGGTTGTCACATAGCAGATACTGCCTTAGGGGAGTGAAGTGTTAGAGACATCGATACACTAGGTCCAGCTTTATGAGGTGGGGTGACCAGTTTCATTGCTCGCTGACTTTGCCTTCCCTTATTCAAGAGCAGAGTCAGGCACCCGATCCATTTACAGCTGGGTAGATTGAAGCATGACGCTACCAGGTTTCGAACTCGGTAACTTTTCCGCAACAGGTGAGCGCTCTAACCACTGGGCCAATCAATAGCCAGATGTAATAATAATGAAAGTTCTGTGAAAATGAACCAGACAACAGCAAATACAGCTAGGAATCACAGAGAGAACGTGGAAATGGACAGGACACGCCTTTGGAAACAACCAACTTGACTCGAACCCACAAGGGAAGAGAAGCGTGCGAAGACCAAAGAGAACAGTGAGAAGAATGGTGGAAGAGAAAGAAAAAATGTGGCTAGGAACTCATGGGGCACAACTGAAAAAGACAGCTTTTAGTACGTACAAACGGGTGGTTCGCAACAGGTTCGGCTTTATAGTTTTTATCAAGGTTTCTTAACCTTTTTTTTGGGTCATTGACCCATTTGATTGTCCGATTATGGGCCGCTTCTGGGAACAAGTGTGCACAAAAACATAATTTAAAAAAAAAAAAGACTTTACAATTTTAAATTCCAGGTTATGTACACGGACCCACTAGAATACATTCACGAACCGACCACAGTTAAGAAACCCTGTGCTATATGAAATGAAAAAGAATGAATGACAGGTTGACTGACTGATTCAACGAAATTTTCGAACAGTCCCATGTATGTCCTTACTGTTTTGGTTACAATTGAAAAAAGACATTCACCATTGGAGATGTCTACGTAAGATGGTCGATTTCAGACAGGATGTTTTATTGTCGAGACTGCCAAAGCTAATGAACAACAGAAATTGACATAAAGAAGTGATTATTCCCTGCGAACGGGAATAAGAAGCGATTTCCATTGTCCTCCAATGTATAGATACTTATTGAAAGCTTAAATAAATGTGTGTGTACGTGTGTACGTGTGTATGTATGTTTGTGAGAGAAGGAAAAGAGGCATACACATCTACAATGGTTAATTAACAGTGTCTGAAACTTCCATCCTAGGAAGAAAACCGCGAAAATAACATGTCTAGAAAAACTCTAACAGGGATTGACCAATCGACATATGTAGCAAATCGGAAACAAGAGTGTGATCAACGGGATTATTAGACCTGGCATGGTAACACAGAAACATTTCACTGTTAAAGAAAAAAAGAAAAATATGTTTACATTGAAATAAATATATTAATACTTCCGACCCGTACAGAAAACTCGGAGGAGATTTTCCATATCCAAATTTCCTTTGAAATTGAGGTATTCATGCAAATTTTGACCCGTTGGTTAGACAGAAAGATTGCAAGTTCTAACACTGATTTCTTTTTACCACTAAGTTTATTTTATTTGTATTTAACTCTGCAATCAAGAATAATGCTCGAAAAAGTCATTGAACGGGTTGTCGGAATTACCCCTGTAATAGAAGTAGTTAGGAACCTTTTTTTTTATTTGATGTGGCAAATGAGTAATGATATTCCACACACCCGTGGCTGGACTCATGATCGCCCAATCGGGGTCTAAAACTATCGAGCACGGGGTCTAAAACTATCGAGCACGCATGCCACAATAATTTTACTGTTTATTTATTTAAAATATGAGCATATAAGTTAATTTAGGTCTTTGTCTATTACTTCTACATGTGCTGCCCTTTCTATTCATTCTACGTGTGCTGCCCTTCCTGTTTTATTACTTGTGCTGTCCTATGTGTTCTTACTACTTGCGCTGCCCTTTCTGTTCCTACTACTTGTGCTGCTGCCCTTTCTGTTCCTACTACTTGTGCTGCCTTTTTTGTCCTACTACTTGTACTGCCCTCTCTGTTCTTACTACTTGTGCTGCCTTTTCCGTTCCTATCACTTGTGCTGCCTTTTCTGTTCCTACTACTTGTGCTGCCTTTTCTGTTCCTACTACTTGTGCTGCCCTTTCCGTTTCTACTACTTGTCTTACTACTTGTGCTGCCCTGTATGTTCTTACTACTTATGCTGCCCTTTATTTTCCTATTACGTATGCTGCCTTTTCTTTTCTACTACTTGTGCTGCCCTTTCTGTTCCTACTACTTGCTACCTTTCTGTTCCTACTACTTGTGCTGCCCTTTCTGTTCATATTACTTGTGCTGCCCTTTTGTCCTAATACTTGTGCTGCCTTTTCTGTCCTATTACTTGTTTTGTCCTACTGCTTGTACTGCCCTTTCTGCCCTACTACTTGTTCTGCTCGTTCTGTCCTACTGCTTGTGCTGCCCTTTCTGTCCTACTAATCGTGCTGCCCTTTCTGTTCCTTCTACTTTTGCTGCCCTTTTATATCCTACTACTTGTGCTGTCCTTTCTGTTCCTACTACTTGTTCTGCACTTTCTGTCCTACTACTTGTGCTGCCTTTTCTGTTCTACTACTTGTGCTACCCTTTCTGTTAGTTCTACTTGTTTTGCCCGTTCTGGTCCTTCTACTTGTATTGCCCTTTCTGTGAGTTCTACTTGTGCTGCACTTTCTGTGAGTTCTACTTTGTTCAACTATTATTCCCAAAATGGCTATCTGGTCTGTACATGATCTGTTTTGTAGAAAACCTGCTTGTTCATCTCTCAGTTTCTTGTCTATGGACTCTTTTAATCTCTCAAGGATAATCCTGTTTAATACTTTTCCTGGCACTGATAGTTCGAAGCTGGTAACTGTGGCTCGAGATGCTAGCGCTTGGTTGATAGGCAGATTACCAGTTGTTAGCGCTGTTTCATCTAGAGGAAAATTTGTCGAATTCGAAACCTGGTAGCGTAACGCTCCCTCCTACCCAGCTGTAAATTGGTATCTGACTGCGCTTCAGTTAGGGAAAGCAACGGCAGCGAGGAAAGGATCCGGTCACTCCACTTTATAAAGCAGAGATCTAGTATAGTGAAGTCTTTAGCACTTCACTCCCTGATGGCAGAGTCTGCCATGGGACTAACTTTGACATTTTACCTTTTCATGAAGAATGTAAAATTTGAAAATCTGTGAAGATTATTCATTCATTCATTCATAACCCTCCACTCCCAAAGGAGCATAGGCCTTCAACAAACACATGCCAAGTCCTCCTGTCACGTGCCAACATCTCAAGTTCTTTCCACGTTCTCCTCATCATTTTCACATCTGTTTCCAGCTCTCTTCTCCATGTGCTTCTTGGTCTACCTCTGCCTCTCTTGCCCTGGGGGTTCCAGAACAAGGACTGCCTTGTAATGCTATCAACAGGTCTCTTCAGTGTGTGTCCTATCCATCGCCATCGTCTTCTTCTCACCTCTTGTTCCACTGGCACTTGTCTAGTTCTTGTTCTCAGTTCCACATTGGTAACCTTGTCATACCATTTTAATCCCTCTATTCTACGCAAGCACCCATTTATGAAAGTCTGTAGCTTTTTGGTTGTTGTCTTTGTTGATCCCCATGTCTCAGAGCCATACAATAGGACTGACTTCACATTTGAGCTGAAGATTCTTATTTTCGTGTTGGATCCGATTTCTCTTGATCTCCATATATTTCCCAATGCAATGAAAGCTCCTCTTGCTTTTTGTATTCTTATTTTGATATCGCTGTCTGTCCCTCCAACTTTGTCTATATCGCTGCCAAGATATGTGTACGACTCTACATCTTGTATTGGTGTTTCTTCAAGTTCAACCCTGTTATCATTACCTGCATTTATTCTCATTATTTTTGTCTTTTCCCTGTGTATTTTCAGACCCAATTGCTGTGACCTCTCATCAAGTGTTTTCAATTTGTCCTGCATCTGATTACGGTTATGGGACAGAAGAGCCAAGTCATCAGCAAAATCCAGATCATCCAACTGCTTAGTCAGAGTCCACTGGATTCCATTTCTGTTGTGTGTTGTCGATGATCTCATAACCCAGTCTATTGCTAGTAAGAAAAGAAATGGAGACAAGTGGCATCCCTGTCGCACTCCTGTTCTTATCCCAAACGGTTCTGTAAGCTGTCCTTCGTGAAGAACTCTGCATGTCATGTCTTCATATGTTTTCTTTATTAAATTAATGATCTTCAGGGGAACTCCATAATGCCCCATCAATTTCCAAAGTGATTCTCTGTCTACACTGTCAAATGCCTTTTCGTAGTCCACAAATCCGATGTATAGTGGTGAATTCCATTCCAGACTTTGTTCAACTATTATTCTCAAAGTGGCTATCTGGTCTGTACAGGATCTGTTTTGTCGAAAACCTGCTTGTTCATCTCTCAGTTTCTTGTCTATGGACTCTTTTAATCTCTCAAGGATAATCCTGCTTAATACTTTTCCTGGCACTGATAGTAACATTATTCCTCTATAATTTGTGCACTCTTGCAAATTTCCCTTCTTAGGCAACTTAACCAGATATCCTTCCTTCCATTCTGCTGGTATCTCTTTTTTTCCCCAGACTTTACCAAGTAATTTATATAACATCTCTGTAGCCGTGTCGATATCTGCTTTGATTGCCTCTGCTGGAATGCCATCAGGTCCAGACGCTTTTCCATTTCTTAGAAGCTTTATGGCTTTCTGTATTTCTTCTTCGCTGGTCTTTCACAGTTAATTTGTAGCTCTTCTTCTGCTGGCTGGATGTCCGGGGGGTTTTTTGGAGCTGGTCTATTGAGAAGGTCCTCAAAATATTCTGTCCACCTCTTCATTTGCTCTTGAATATTGCTGAGCAGTTTCCCATTCTTGTCTTTTATGAGGCAACTTGTTTGCTTGTATTTCCGTTAGCTTCTTTGTGCTGCTATACAGTTCTCTCATATTTCCTTTGGCTGCTGCATCTTTTGCCTCTCTTGCCAACTCCTCAATATACTTCCTCTTGTCTCTTTTGATACTTCTTTTTACTTCTTTGTTTGCTTCTGTTTGCTTTGGATCTTCTGGTTTTGCTTGTGTTTAAATCTGCTTTCTTGTTTTTTCTGTCTTTTATCTTATTGATGGTTTCTGTTGATATCCATGCTTTTTGTTGTCGTTCCCTTTTCCCCAGTATTTCTATACATGTCTCATTCCATACAGTTTTGATTTGCTGCCAATAGTCTTCTGTATTCTCTACATCTTCCAGCTGTTGGAGCACTTGGAATTTGTTGGATACTGTGACCGCAAATTTGTCTCTTGTTTCTTGATTTCTTAGATGTCCTACATTAAATTGTTGTCTATAATTTTGCATTGTTGCATATCTCTTGAGTTTCATTTTTACTTTGGCTATCAGAAGGTGGTGATCTGATGCCAGATCTGCTTCTCTATATACCTTTACATCCTGCAATGATGATCTAAACTTCTTGTTTATGCATATATGATCAATCTGATTTTCTGTTCTATGGTCTGGTAATATCCATGTTGCCTTGTGTATTCTCTTATGTGGAAACATGCTTCCTCCTATAGCTAGTTGATTTGAAGCACAGAAGTTTGAGAATAGTTCCCCATTTTGATTCATTATTCCTAGCTCATGTTTTCCCATGACTTCTCCAAAGCCGGTGTTGACTGTATCTATCTTTGCATTCATGTCACCCATCAAAATTGTTATGTCTCTTCTTTTTACTTTTTCCATAATTTCCTGTAGTCTAGTATAAAATGCTTCTTTCACAGACTCTTCTTTGTAATTAGTTGGTGCATAACATTGGATGACATTTACATTTATTTTCTTTTTAGCTGTTTTAAAAGTAGCTGTTATAATTCTGGGTCCAACAGCTTCCCATTCAATGAGTGCTTTCTGTGCTTCTTTAGATAACATAAGAGCTACCCCTTCACTGTGGTGTGAACTTTCGTCTTGATGTCCTGAGGACAGTACCAATTCACCTGTGATGAGTTTCTTCTTGTCTAACCCCTTCCACTTTGTTTCACACATTCCCAGAACCTCGATTTTATATTCCCTCATTTCTGCTGCTAATTGTGCCACTTTCCCTTGTTCGTTTAATGTCCGAACATTCCAGGTGCCAAATCTGGAAGTTCTCCTAGAAGAAAGAAGGTTAGTCAGTAACACAGACTCCTTTCGGCTTTCTCTGTGTTGCATCGTACATCTCCCTGCGAGAGGACCGTCCCCTGTCTTGGATGGCTGTGTTTTATTTTCCTTAATTGACTTGTCCATGTTTGTTGAAGTTTTTTGTGGTTTAAATTTTTTACAGGATGGGGTAACCAGCCCCATGCCCAACCCTCAGTCGCTTTCTACGACATGCGTGGCAGGGAACAGTGTTACTATTCTTTGCTCCCCTTTCGGGCTCCGGTAACACATGGGTGGTGAAGATTATTCGATGCAGACAATTATGCAGCAACGAATATCTGACCAGCATGTCTCTAACTTGCCATGAGACGTTGAGAAAAATGACCCACTGAAACCAAGCTTAACAGTATTCTATATTGAAACCTCCAACTTGAAATAAAATCTGCTGCTTGATGCCCAGTGTAGTCCCCGGGGGTGTATGAGGAGACAAAGATAAAAGACAAAGACTACTACTTGCTCGGGCATGTCTTAAAAACCAATTACTGTTATGTTTTGTATTGAGAAGGCGTTCTCATCATGTAAAACAAGTTCCTACTGAAACATCGCTGCATGAACATATACATGTTTTAATGCCGGCTTCTTGCAATGGGTACAGCTGTAGCGGCGAATCCTTGCTCCATGACGGGCGAAAAGGATAAAGAAGCAGCTGCAAGATCAGTAGATCAAGAATTATGTACACAAGTCCTAGAAGCAAAGATTACACACAATAACAGGTCATATGTTAACGATCTTTAAGTTGGTAGTTTTTAAAATGCTCCTCGGCATTAAATCAATCAAAAATGTTGGGTTTTCCTTCAAGCTGATTAATCTTTTTTATTTTTCACAGGTTTCTGTTAGAACACAGAATGTACGTTTAGATCAGGGGTTTTCAAAGTGTGGTATATGGACATTAGTGGTATGCGTGGTTATTCTATATGAGCTCTAAACTGATGAATCTCAAAATTCAAACTCTATCCAAGAGGCGGACAGATTGGCAAAGAAAGGTGCAAAGCTAAAACAGCATAATACAAGCATAATTTATAAGCATACCAAGAGTTTTATCATGAGCGGTTGCAAGAACAAGCTGGGAAAAAGAGAATTCAGGCCCCTATAAAAACTGTGCATGCTACCAGCTCAACAGAAGTGAACACGCAGTATCTTCAAACTCCGCACAGGCCACAACAGATTGAGATACAATCTTTTCAATATGCTAAAGACAGATGAGTGTAACTGTGGCACAGATCAAATTACTGATGAAAATCTGCTGCAGAAATGTCCAGAATATGAGGTACAGAGAAAGACCATATGACCGTCACCATCACTGTGGCGTGATTATCTCCTCTTCTCCGCAGCAGTGGCCAAACAATGGCCAAGATTAGAGTATTATGATGAGGGTCTTCAAAGGTATCAACCTTCGCTCAAGATTACTCTTGGCAGAGATAGAAATAGAAGAATGATGCTTCCATTTAAGAGAACCTCAAAAGATTTTAAAGAACAGCAAGCATAACAAATGAGATCATCTAAGCTGTCATGAACTTTAGTATTCTCCTGCCCTTTCTGTGAAGTAATATATTTTCTCTCGTATTTCTGAACCCCAGCTAAAGGTTATTCAGCAATTATTAATGTTATAGCTCTCTATATTTATGCATTTAAAAACAGCTTGATTCATGTGTGTGCAGACATACAATTCACTCAAGAGTAATTAATCCAAATATAGCTTTAAAGTTATAAATAAACAGGTTTAATAATAACTTACGGGTTAACAATGTAAAATAAATAAATTTGTTTATAAAATTAAGCGATCGAATTTATCATCATCGGATGATTTAAAGCTACTTTACTTCCAGTGTGGGGTCGGTTGGTGTTTGTTTCAGCCGCTGTTGGCTCACACAGGTGTCTTGCGCTGTAATTCTCTACAACAGATAGTCACGTCTGGTGGCTGTAGCACGTCTCTTGCATTAAGGATGAGGTAACTACAAGGGCTGTCAAGCGTCCTCAAGACCTGTCTGGTGTTGTTGTCTAGCGTCACCTGCTCGCAACTTACCACAATCTTGTACTACAAACCCGAGATTTTTCGGGCGAGCACAGACTTTTTGCACAGAAAGCGTCCGAATACTCTCGGGCAACTGATTTAAGATGCCATATCTTTTAGGTGAGTTACGGATCTAACTTAGATCACTTGAAGTGTGATTCTAGAACTTAAGGCGCAAAGTGATGTCTCTGGGGTTATTCTCTTCTAGTCTTAGAATTAACGTCCAGTCCTATTGTCTATCCTATTTGTGGGTCCAAATATTCCGTGTTTCTGGCTGTCTATAATTCCTTCTTGATGCAATTAGAAGTCAGTGAAGTAGCCTTACAACGTTGTAGAATATAAGAAAAAGTTTCTGCCTACGCGCCCAGGTTACTACTTTGAGGAGAAGTCCAACCAGGAGCAGTCTATATTAGCATCTCAAATGCCAAACCAATGGCAAAGAAGTGTATGATTTTGGTAGGGGTTCCCCCACTACCCTCACCTCTCAAGTAGAACATTACTACATGACAACATAAGATATTGCACTTTACGTGTGATCTTCAAACTCCATTACCATGTAAGGTTTTGCTACTTCCGCGGGTATGTGTCATGTTTACAAACTCACTACTTCCCAGATCTAACATTATAATCTCCTCCAAGATGTTATTTTCTTGTACTTGTTCATCACAACAAAGTCCATCTGCCGAAAATATTACATCAATGTCTATGTCTTACTCTTTACCAAGATTGTTATCCTTATTGGAACACTGAGACAGCATGGTGAGTGGCAATTATCTGCAGCCCATGTTATCATATACCATCACCAACCAAGATCTGCTTACTCGGAGCAAGCAAGAGGACATGCACACCATCATAGCTGACACACGCTGGAGCTGGGTTGGCCATGTCCTCAAAAGAGACCCCGATGCCATCACAAGAACAGCTATGCTTTGGACCCCTGAAGGAAAACGAAAGAGAGACCGACCAAAAACAACCTGGCGGAGGACTGTGGAGGCTGAGATGCAAAGAATGAACCAGAGTTGGGGCACTGTACGAAGAATGGCCACCGACCGAGCAAAGTGGAATCAATTTATTGTTGCCCTACAAGACGCCACTAGGCGTGATGGCCACTGACTGCTTTGACGGTCGGCGGCTAAGGATCAAAGAAGAAGAAGATGTTATCATATAAAACATTTGTTCAATACCTTCGCCGACAAAACTTCTGGGTTTTCCTCCTATGTCCTCTTGTGTAACGGTAATACCAGCTTATCTTTTGTCATCCTTGTTTACTGCCAGCCTGGCTTGCGATATGGAAAACTTACCCCGTCTCACTACTTCAGACACCTTGCTGATGGGCGAAATGTGTTACATAACGTAAACAAACCACTTCGCTTTGCACAAACAGAAGTCAGTGTTGTTTCAAAACAGGTCACACGCTCAGCTAAAAGTAATAGTAAGGGAGTGACGAAGTAGGACCAGATATGATAAGAACACATTGAACCATGAAAGCGTAAACAATGAATACTGGCTTAATTAGCATAACAAAGAAGTGGAAGGTAATACTGCCGGAGAGGAATGAAACCCCCAACCCCCCAAAAAAAAGAGAACGAACGTATTTCGTGAAACACTACTCCTGAACAAACTCTAGAGATACCAAGAATTACAGGCTGGCGATTATTTTCTTGAACCATATTTAAATTTACGTCTAAAAGTGTACCAAAAAAAAAAAACGAATTAAAAAGACCCTTTATTCTTTATTATAATTTTTCTTCTTTTTTTTTCTTCTTTTTTTTCTTAACCAGCGGCACTTGGGCTGTCAGCCCTTCGGCCCAATGACATGTCATTGCGAGGCTGGGGAACCTGAGGACTTTCCTTCCAACCCGGTCAGGAGCTTCGCTCCTTCCCATCCACAGAGGGTTTATCACAGGAGCCGTTCAGGTTATTCAGTCAAATTTCCGGTCGTAAACATTCCTTCAAACGCCGACGCCCGGGTTTGAACCATGAACACCTGGTCGCCAGTACAACGCCGTAGCCATTACACCAGCGCGGCTCCCATAATTTTTCATCAAGTAATTTATTTCCTAAAACATATTAGCAGATAGGATATGTGATTTAGGGTCTTCTGCTTTTCTTTTTGTCTTCATTCTGGAATAGTTTGAGAACTATTGTTTCCGGCTACATCCGGCGATGGCCCGCGTCTTTAAATGAAGCAAGATGTTAGTGTTTACTTGATCTATCCGGTATGCCATAGGGACGCTAGGAAGGGCAGGGTGGATGTACCCGGTAGGAAAGAAAAGCTAGGATCTAAGACTTCGTAAACATTACAGGATTGCTCAGTAAACGTTTATCGAATAATGGTTACCGTTTTTCCCACCTACTGAAACACTGTAACGTTTACTGCACGATCTCCCAAATGTTAACGAAAGATTAACATAGAAGCATTACACTCTGTCCACCCGTGTAGTTCTAGGGGATCTTTGAAGAGACAAATAAAGAATATGACTACAGCACTCTCAGGCATGTCGTACAAGGCAGCTAATATGAGGTTGGGCATGGGGCTGGCAACTTCATCATTAAAACAAATTGCTACAGTACCACTGCTGCAGGAGCATGCGATATGGAAAATAACTACATTAATGATGTATATATTTCTTTCTCAATTTTTTTAGGTTGTTGCTGTAATGCAATAACAATAACGCCAACAATAAAGACAACAGTTTATAATGGGAACCACAAGCTTACAACTAGTCAGTCATACGTGAATTTAGTATAAATTAATATAATTGTTGATCAGAATCGACGTCACTGCACTCCAGGCAAACCCATAGGTGCTCAGTCTCCCTCAGCAAATGTCGAAGGGTATGAAAGCTAATTAATCCTGTTGTGCATTGGTTGCATACACGCCGTTTGCATTCTCTCATTCGTCCATCCCTGCTGGTCTTACGTTTAATGCCACATTCCAGCAATTATAGCCTCGATGATTTATCGATTTCAGTGTCATTCTCTTATAGACGATCATTAATTACCCTCAGTATCTCTCCCTTATCCATATCTAATGCACCTTCTATGCGTGTTCTTGAAGCTAGGCTATTAGCTCTTTCATTGCCGCGTTCCTCTGCATGACCAGGAACAGTAGATCCACACCAGTTCCTGAAGATTCGAGCCTTCTATGGAGGTCTTCCATTCATGTCGGAGCCATCCACTTTGGACCTTCCGAAGCATGGATGTGAGTCTGACACTATAACTGTCTTTGTTAATGAAGTCTCAGACAACCACCTTAAGGAGTAGCTGCCTTTACCTCCATTCTCATGCTGGAGGTTGTTGTCATGTAAGCCCCGCTATGTTCAGCGACGATTCTGCCCTTTACTCTAGCAGAGAAGCCTCACCATGATTTCTCACCACGGATTACAGACCCATCAGTGTTCAGAATGGCATCATCATCCCCAGCATGATCATTTATCAGTTGATCAATTTCCAAATGTGTCCTCCCACTGAGAGTTCGCACTTCTACCAGGGCTGATGATGACTTGTTGGCAATTAGTCCAGTTCTCATCTGATTTACTCCACTCTGCCACTTTGAATAAATTTTCAACTGTGGTCACCTGCTTAATCGTTGCCTCTGCCTGTGCTATCCATGACATCCTCCGCTTTATTCTTGCTCCCTGAATTTCAGCTATGTTTCCATGTAGAGGGTGCTTTTGTCTGTGGTTACTCGCATATAGGCTTTTGACTCAGTGTAGTAAAACTAACTCCGTGTAAACCCCCACCCCCCCCTCCCCCCGCTCAACTTTCCTCATTCAAAAGCTAGTAACGTAAATTGTCCGCCTATAACCACTCCTAATATATTTGAAAATTGCCAAGAGCAAGGTGATGACGTCCAATTTATATTATGATTGAGTAATTGGCCGCCAAATGACGCGTGCACCATGAGGTGAGTGATGGTGCCCGTGGTCTGGTTTTGTGAAGTGTGTAGATGATGTACAGTCAAACAATGATCATACAAAAACAGGGCAATCCATACAAAGACGTCAGTTAACTCACGACGTATAAAGTCAATGATGCTTGTAACAGCTAGTGACGTTTTTCTGTATCATTTATTGTGGACGCCACAGTGACAAAATGTATACGCGAATATGTAGGTACATCAGACAGTCATTATCACAGCAACAATGTCAGTATAGCAATGGACGGTAGACAGCATCATAATAAAGGTGATTCACAGGCATGTCAATACATTATAAGGCTGTAATGTAGTCGGGAAAATTCTCCATCCCTTTCTATCTTAGCCAGAAGATAACCAGATGTATGAGATCAGTTCACTCTCCTTAATCTGACTTCAGCAAGACAGGCACGTCTGCCGAAGTATAAATAATGTCCTCAAAAATATCCTCTAGATAACAAAGGTTTTCCAAACCTAGTTCATGTAACAAAGTAGCAAGTGATGGTCCTTGGGACATGCATCAACCGATGCAGTACAATACAGCGACATGTGAGCTGGGAAAACATCTCGTGACGACGCCTTTCGAAGACAGGCTATGAATCAAAAATCGCTCACGACCAAAAATCGATAGAGTTAATGAAAAGTTAATTTACCTTGCTTTCATGAAATACACAGAAATATCACGCCTCCCGACATGTGGGAAACACTAGAGGTATTATCTCGAATAAACGAAATATCCACTAAGAGGACTACACATCCCTGACAGAACAAAAAATAGCGGAGATCCCCTCTTCAACGAGGCATCTCTTTCGCCATTCCAAATCGCTCACTGACTGGTGGGCGGAAATCGATCGACCAAGAAGCAAGACCAGTCATGCGCAGTCCAGCGCAAAATGACCACAGCTCAGAACTTAAGACGCAAGGACCTTTACTACGAACCAGCGTAAGAATGATTACCTTAAAAGGATAACCCAACAGGTTGCCAACCGTTTTCTGAGAAAACGGCCTAGCATAGCAAACTTAACTGCATTCAATACCAACGCGAGGAGACAACTGCTTACCGAGAAAAGTGACTATAAATTTCAAGCAGTTGTTGCCCTTGCGTTATAAAATATATATTGTAATAAAACGATGTTGCGAGAATTTCTCACGCAACACAAGGTCAAACGTCTGCTAAGAATTGGACAATAGTTGACTTTTCTACTACCATAGTTTGAAAAAGGTTACCCTTCCCAAAATCGTAAACACACCCGCCCTATTATTTAGTGGAGGTTGTAACTATAAATAACTACAATGTTTGAAATTATGCACCATTGCCTAGCCGAACAGTCCACGATTGGCACAAGATTTGAATCTTCAAAGACTAAGCGTATTGAGTCCCATCCCCCAACAACACGCAGCTCACGTTTCCCTTCCCAATATTTTATGACGAAAGCCGGAAATGTTGGCAGAAGAAAAAAAACAACCTGTTACCTCGTCTTGAAAAAGAGAGAGAGGGGAAAAAAGGGAGAGAGGGGAAAAAAGGGGGGGAAGGGGTTAAAATGAAAAGAATCAAGGCTAACTTATGCGTTTGAAACTGAAACTAAAAACCAAATTTGTGCAGAGAGGAGGGGAA
Source organism: Oreohelix idahoensis (assembly GCA_024509875.1). Lineage (NCBI taxonomy): Eukaryota > Metazoa > Mollusca > Gastropoda > Stylommatophora > Oreohelicidae > Oreohelix > Oreohelix idahoensis. Next base: position 143,774 of record JAMPIV010018650.1, read on the forward strand.
AGAGAGAAACTTAGATAACGTATAAAGAGGGTAAATACAATGGATGTATTGAATTATAGCGCTAATATTGTTTATTAACATACCATACTATTCCCTATAATAAATTATCTTGCCTTATAGAAAAGTATGTTGTTCAGAATAAATATAGAGACAGATTACATAGATGAAAACGATGAAGAAGAGAGAGATGAAAACTAGATAGGATGATAGAGGCCAAAGGGCAGTTTAAGAATCACTTTTAAAAATTGAAATCGACCTAACAATAACCGAGATATTGTAGAAAATAAAAATTGAACAGACAGACAGACACACTGAGGAACTGCTCAATTTTGAAAGTCCTCGGAAGTTACATTTTAGGGACGCTTTTTTTTTAAACAGTCAAATTTGCTTGACTCGTTTGATTGGTTAATGATAGTTTAGGAAGGGGAGATAAAACTAACGCGTTACCAGAATACGGTGCCACTTGAGAAAAATATTTCAACACAGTAGATTAAGATCAGACGCATAGCAGTTGTGACCAATGCCTTTGCGGTCTGGGCGACGGCGATCTGCACCTGTGCCATTGATTGCCAGTTAATCTTACATTTGTGTGAAATATTTCATTGATTGCGGTAAGATAAATAATTTTATTGATATATTGTATTAATATGTAGAGGCAAACCCAGATAGGGGGCCAAACATTTGTGTTGTACGACATTGCCATGGGAAAAGAATTACGACATCCTAGCAAGCATGCCTAAGCAGACTTATTGAGAAACGAAATTAAATTGTGTTTGAATATTGCCATACAAAAATCATTACGACTGTAAGTTCAGAAAGCTACTGACAGTCTTCTGCAGTGTCACAGTGTACAAATGGCGCCAGAAAAACATACTTAGAATGATTGCACAAAAGAATTAACAGGTTACAAGAAGACAACTGTATACCTATCTGATTGTATGGAAGAAAATCAATGTTTAAAGTGACAGTGGCGTTGCATCCATATGGAAGAAGAATGTAAACACAGTACGGAGTGAAGTCAAATAAATTAGGGGCTAGTGCAAATGTTTGCACACGAGACTGACCACAAATGATGATAGTTTTGAGTAATTGTGGAAGTATTATAGCCAGCATATAAAAGTAGGGGAACGTCCTTCTTTTTCAGGGTTATATTGCCTGTTACCAGTTGGTGGCAGGAAACCTGGTGAAGACAGAATTGGAGGACAGAGAAAGCCTCAACAAAGCTGTATGCTGCATATGATAGCCTGAAGACAACTCGTATGCTGAATATATACGATCTACAGTAATCTACTTCAGATTGAAACATCAGGTGAAGTCCCCTTACGTGGGCTCTGAAAACTCATTCATTAAAAATTTCCACACGTGAACTTTCATTTTTGTGGGCATGATGACAAAAATAGTCCCTCCCACAATTGACTCTCACTTTTAGACAGTACTACAGCAGTGTGTGTTCTACACTTACAGTGACATTGGTTTATTAACAAGTTATGGACAAAGATTCCTCCTTATTTATTTATTATATGTAAATACAGTTCTCTTCAGTTTTAACCACTCTTGCCCCAAAAAGATTTGAGGGACAGGAAATTAAAATTGTAATATAATTATCTAAACTTAACAACAGTCTTACTTAATTCAATTTCATTGAGTTACAGTTGTGTTTGTTTTTTATGCACTTATCACTATACTTACATTACCCTAGACACGTAGCCATAAAACACATAACAATCTCATAAAATATTTCCCGGAGTGAGATCTTAGAGAGGTAGCGGATAGGTACCCTGAGAATACATCATCATCAACAATTAGACTCAGGGACTTACATAGCTTGACCTCACTCTGAGTACACGTAGTTTGGTAACATCAATAACCTCTCCGGCGCACTCGCCACACTCAGCCATCGCATATTTGGATCTAATCGACAGTAATCCAAGCGTGTACCGCATCGTCAAGACTACACGCATTCCTTAATTTTGAACGCGTTCAAATCGTTCACACTGTGATATTGGCATGTGAATATTCCCAGACCGTACTGTATGACAGACATGACTAACTGATTATACAGGAGAAACATTAGTCTCTGTTCCAGGTGCGCTGCGGCCATTGTTTTTAAGGCCGCCAGACCTCTGTTGCACTTTTGTATGATTAGATCAACATGGTACTTGTATTATAACCCGCGATCGAATGTTATTTCGAGATATTTCAGCTTGTCTTGCCTTTCAATTTACTGTCCACTGAAAGTAATGTCTGGAAGATCTGCTTTCAATATTGAGTTTTTCAAGGGCACCATAGCATACAGACTTTGTTGGGATTCATCTTGGAGCCAGTGTCCTCACAACATTTACCTACCTCATGTAGTGTTCCGTATATATCATTGACCATTTAGTGTAAATAAAAATAAGATGTAAATACGTGAACAAAAAAGTCCAAATTAAAGTCAAACAATTGTTAAGAAAGAAATTGGGGGAGATACACCATTACAAAACTTCAAATATGACTAATGCTGAACTCATTTCATTATAAAATATTTCAGAAGTCAAGAACAATGCTGCATAAGACTGGGCACGTTACCTTTAGTATCTGATCCGCCGCCTTTTGTGAAGATGGGTTATGCAATTTACTGTTAGCTCGTACAAGCCCCCAGCTGGTTTAATTCAGCGAAATTCCTCTTATTATTATTTGGCTCTATAGATGTAAATATATGAGATGTGGTTCTCAACTCTTTCACAACTACAACCCAAATTTCAATAATGCAACGAATATAGGAATTCTGCCAAAAGCCATGCCACTTCAAACTTCGTTTAAGGGAAACGTAAGGGACGTGACCCATCCCAGTGATTCCCATAGTTTGAGAATCACTGGTCTAACCGTATCTTCTCCCTTTTTTGAAACTGGACTCTTGTGTTACTCATCATTCCACTTCCTGTCATCCTTCACGAATCTTTCACACACCTGGCTGTATTTGGTAGCTCTAGCATTAAAAAATGCTGATGCCAGCAGCGGCGGTAATTCAAGCTCCAATAGCGTATATTAAAGTTGTTGCAGGCGTGTCTGTACGGACGACGTTCTAGTACAATTGATTTATAAAGCTTCTGATCTCCAACGGCGTATATAAAGGACTTATACGGATGACGAATGTTGCTATTATTAATATGAATATGAGGTTTTGATGGGCTGGCAAGCTGGCAACCTATCATGTATAACAATTGCTATAGAAATCATCACTGTAGACGGCATACATGTGCTTGGTGAAAGATTCTTATAGAATTATGCTTGCAATATTGACTCCATGCACCTTAAGGAGCGAATGAGTTTGTGTAGGCTCTCTAAAACCTACTAATGTTTGCCTGTCCCTGACGAAGGCCTTGTGGCCGCAACGTAGGTTTTTCTTGTCCTTTCTCTTTGTAAGACGTATTACTATTTGTGTGTTTTTGTAATTTTTTTTCATTCTACCGTAAAACCTACTACAGTGTTAGCTCCATGTTGCACCGTTAGGAGCTGTACGGAGACAGGAGGGGCGTTAAAAAAATAACAATATTATGTTATGTATATATTCAATGTGAGCGCTGTAATGCTAGTGCAAACATATCGCAGCCCCCCTCCCCCAATGAGTTTATGACTTATCTATTCAACCAACACGTGATGCCAATGGCCTAGTATTAAAGCAGTAGTAGTCCCACAGCACATACTGCCGGAGGGGAGTGTAATGTAGGAGACTTCCTTATACTAGGTCCTGCTTTATGAGGTGGGGTAACCAGTTTTCTTCCTCGCTGCCTCTGTCTTCCATAGCTCAAGTGCAGAGCCAGGAACCCATTTACAGCTATGTAGATGGGAGCATGACGCTACCTGGTTGCGAACTGAGAACCAGGTAACCTTGCGGAGAAAGGCAAGCGCTCTAGTCACTCTGCTAGTCGGACTTGCTTTCTCAATTACTGAGCCATTGGTTCACTTACTTGCTAGTGGAGCAAGTAAGTGAAGTGATTTGACCATGCGTGGTGAGTGAGTGAATCAGTGAGTGAGTGAGTCAGTCAGTAAATCGGTCAGTCAGTCAGTGACTAAGTGAGTCAGTGAGTGACTGACTGAGTGAGTGAGTCAATGAGTGGATGAGTCAGTAAGTGCGTGACTGACTGAGTGAGTCAGTGAGTGAGTCAGTAAGTCAGTGAGTGAATAAGCGAGTGAGTGAGTGAGTAAGCGCGCCAGTGAGTCAGTGAGTGAGTAAGTAATTCAGTAAGTATAATAAATATTAAGTATGGAAGGGACGTAGTGCCAAAGTCAGTAATTGAGTGGCTGAGCTAGCAGCCAGCCATTATGCCTGTCTGTCTGTCTGTCTGCCTCCATCTCTGAACTCCCACGCCCACCATGATCTGTTGTCAGTAACTATCAAAACACAGTAAATACATCTCTACCTTTTGCGCCACCAGCAAACGATGTACAAGCCAATAAAGTAATTATTCTAACGCGTCTGTAGGAGCAATCCACACGTGATACTCACACGAGAGCACGAGTTTCCAGATACCCAGGTCGTCTCGCTTAACGACATGCACATGTTCTTATTTGTGCAGAGGTAACTACCAAGTATTCAGGTGTTGATTACAGATTAACTAAGGAGTGGCCTGCATACCAGTCAACGAAAAAGTCACCCAATAAATTAACTCTTAACTTAACTTAATCACTAACCTCCTCCGTTTATTCCTAAACGAATAGTTTAATAGCTTTTTTCTACTCACACATTCTTACTCACCACATAATATCAACTAAGTTTAAATAGCTTTTTACTCAATTCTTCTCTCTCACCACATGATATCAACATAGTTTTAATAGCTTTTTACTCACATATTCTCACTCACCACATAATATCAACATAGTTTGAATAGCTTTTTACTCACATTCTTACTCACCACATAATACAAGGTATAAACATAGTTTTAATAGCTTTTACTCACATATTCTCAATCACCACATGATATCAGCATAGCTTTAATAGCTTTTTACTCACATATTCTCACTCACCACATAATATCAACATAGTTTGAATAGCTTTTTACTCACATTCTTACTCACCACATAATATAATCATCATCATCATCAGTTGCCATCTCCACAACGAAGGTTGGCTGTAATGGATCTCCAACGTCTTCTGTCTCTTGTCTTGGTGGTACACTCTGATAGACTCTTTCCTGTCCATCTTTTGATGTTATCTTCCCACTTAAAGCGCTGTCTTTCCCTTGCACGTTTGCCTTCAACTCTCCCTTCTGTTATGGTCTTCTGCAAGGTGTTATGCCTTTTTATGTGGCCAAAGTATTTTAGCTGCCGAACTTTGATCTCCCTCATTAGTTCTCTTTTCATACCTAGATTTTCTAGGACCTCCTTATTTGTTTTCATCTCTTTCCATGAGATACGCCCCATTCTTCTATATATCCACATTTCAAGAGCCTCAATTCTTTCTTCCAAATACTTATTCATCGTCCATGTTTCTGCACCATACAGAAATGCAGAATATATATAACACTTTATGATTCTCAGTTTTAATTTGTGAGATAGCTGTTTGGATGTCAGTATATGTTTCATGTTGTTGAATGTAGCCTTGGCCATTCCTATTCTCTTCTTGATTTCTGTTTCACATCTGCCATCTTCTGTTATTATATGACCAAGATATACGTAGCTCTTGACTTGTTCCAGGATTTTATAAACATAGTTTTAATAGCTTTTTACTTACATATTCTCACTCGCCCCATAATATCAACCTCTTACGTCTTCTGAAAATGATATCTCACTCATTCAAACGATTTTACACACTTCAAAAGCTTCCTCATTTACTACATAATACCAACTGATACCCGAAAAAAAGGGGGGGGGGGGGGGGCGCAAAGAATAGTAACATTGACTTTCCATGCAATTCGTATAAAGATATTAAAGAAGGTTGGGCATGTGACCGGCTACCCCATCTGTAGAAAGCTTCACCTACAAAAAATTAAATGATGGGGAAGACATGGACAGACCTTGAATTGATGGCACGTGACAACTGGAGTTAGCATATGTTTATTGAAGGTCAACGCTGCTAGAGCAGCTGGAGGGTAATGAAGATGGCTTCCTCTGAAATTCCATCGCGCTCTTCAAATTTTGTGAAACTTTCAAACATATTCTCACTTGTACTCACTCCTGGCACTTATTCACCTCACATGTTCACACCTTTATATTTTCACTAACGCACCTTTCCCCACTACTTCAATGATTCATCCTCAACATCTTTCAATGTATATTCAGATACATCTATATTACTCCTAAACACAACTTGATTAGTTCAGTTATACAGGTTATTAATTCACTACCCTTCAGCTCGTACGAAGCACAACCAATCAATCAACCAATCAATCAACCAATCAATCAACCAATCAATCGACCAATCAATCGACCAATCAATCAACCAATCAATCAACCAATCAATACTCTTTAGCTCCCCAAGGAGCACAGGCCTTCAACAAACACAGGCCAAGTCTTCCTGTCACGTGTCATCAGCTCAAGGTCTTTCCGAGACTTCCTTATCAATTTCACTGTTGTCTCCAGTTCTCTTCTCCGTGTATCTGTTTGGTCTACCACTGCCTCTAGGTAGTCATACCATTTCAATCCTTCTATTCTCCCTGGGGGTTCCAGAACAAGGACTGCATTGTAATGCTATCAATGGGTTTCCTCGTTGTGTGTTCTATCCATCGCCAGTGTCTTCTATTTATCTCTTGTTCCACTGCCACTTGTCTAGTTCTAGTTATCAGTTCCACATTGGTGACGTAGTCATACCATTTCAATCCTTCTATTCTACGCAAGCCCGCATTTATGAAAGCATGTAACTTTTTGGTTGTCGGTTTTTTTTTTTAGTCTCCATGTTTCAGAGCCATACAATAGGACTGACTTGACAGAGCCATACAATAGGACTGACTTGACATTTAAGTTGAAGAATCATGGAGCGCAGGCATTCACCATGTTCAACCTAAGCCGCCCTGTCCTGGGCTATAAGTTCACGGTCTGTCAACAACTTTGTTCAAAACCTCTTTCATATCTGTCTCCCATTCGCTTCGCCAAGTGTTCTTCCGTCTCCATCTCTTTCACTTACGCCAGGGATTGCATAACAAGGACTGCCTTGTAATGATATTAAGTGGTTTCTCAATGTGTGTCATATCTAACACCTACGTTTTCTGCCCCACTGGAAGTTGTCTAATTCTTGACATCAGTTTCATACAGGGGATTTTGTTACAATTCCTCAGCAAAAGAAATTGGCAAGAGGACGAAGATGGCTGTATACCAATCCATCTAGGTTCCAGTCTTGACTTGTGGATACGAGTCACGGGTAATGACTACAACCCACAAAAGCCAGCTCCAAACCTCAGAAATGAGGAATCTAAGGAAGGTGGCTGAAGTAACAAGAAGAGACATGGTCCGCAACCAGACGATACCTCATGTCCTGCAGACCCGAGTGGAATAGTCCCAATTACAATGGTTTGACCATGTCTGTAGAATGGGAGAAAATCGGCTACCACGACAAATATGAGAAACTAAGAGCCAGGGTTTCAGACCTCAAGGATGACTCAGAGTTCACTGGGAGGACAACTTTAGACAGTCTCTGAAGGACCGAGAACTAGATTGGAACCAGGCCAGGAGGAAGACAGCCGATGGGATAGTATGGCGCTCTCTCTGGCAAACCTCTACACGCCAGGGTAGAAAAGGAACGACTAAGTAAGTCAGATTTTGTCACACCATTTAAACCTCTTATTTTGTGAATGCACCAAATTAAGTCAAATTTTTTATTGCTACTTTTTCTTGTTCCGCTACACTTGAGAATTTTTCGTAACAACAGATAAGACTGAAGGAAAAAGAGGTAGGGGAAGACAAAGAGAGCAAATACTGGACAGTTTGACATCGTGGCACGGAAAGAAGTCAACAGCAGAATTTATAAATTGTACTGGAGACAAGAAGTTGTGGAGAGACTTGATCTCCTACGCCACTTGGCACGGTACTTGAAGAAGAAGTCACTTGAGAGTCATACAAGAGGATTGACTTGACATCTGAGTTGAAGATTCTCATTTTTGTGTTAAGCCTTGATTTATTTTAATGTTCACATATTTCCTTAAAGTAGTGAAGGCTTCTTTTGTCTTCAGTATTTTTGTTTTGGTATCACTGTCAGTTTCTACAACTTTGTCTACATTGCTGCCAAGGTAAACCTTATAGTCTACATCTAGGTGGGGGGCATCTGCAGGTGCAAAATCTGCCTATCACATGCCGTATTTATTCTCAGTATCTTTGTCTTAACCTGAAAGCGGTCGCATTTTTCAAATTCGCACTGCTAAAAGGGGCACTTTTAGGAAAATACATTTATTATTGTACAACCACAATTCACTCACTCTCAGCACTTTCTTCACAAATAGTCATTTCATCTCTCATTCCTTAGTTCTTATTCTTTACATAGCCTCATTCACACAGTCACTCACGCTATCACTCACTGACTAATCATATTTATTAAAACATTTTCAACCGTTATTTTTACTCACTCATACATTTTCTCTCAACTGAATTTACCCATCTTTCTATTGGTGCTTTTACTACCAGGAAAACACAGTGGCGTTTTTGGAGTATTTCAGGTGACATGTATTGTCACCCCTTCGATCCATCTTTTTCTTCATTTTCTCACTGTTGTCGATTGCCTGCATCAGCACCTCACTTCGCAGATTGTGGTTTTTATTTCTTACCTTTTTTAACGTACAATATTAATTTTTGGCTCACAACGACAATATAAGCAAGAAAACCAAGTTGACCATTTACCGCTCCCATAAATAGGAGAGTTGAGAAAAGTATGAACATTTATAAGAATGCGATCCACAAACATCCCTGGTATCTAGCCTGATTTATTTATTCTCTACTATTACACAAACTTGTTGAGCTTTCGCAAATTTTCAGTACTTGTTTCTTCACTTATTTTTATTTCTTTATTTCTTTATTTTTTAAAGCCACACGTACAGCTATTCAGATCTTTAATATGCTGCAGCTGTAATTTATTATTGCATTATTGTGTATCAGGTAATTAATCGTCTTCGTAGAACAGTCTGTTTATTTTTTCTGGATCCGCGTTGGCTTTTTGTGTAACCTGATCCAAGCGCACTGTAAATAACAGCGGTAATAATGCAAGACTCCCACACGGTAATGTCCATATTAATAACTGACACGAAAAAAGCATCAGTACCTATTTTTTTGTTTTTTGTTTTTACTCCGTGTGGTTTTCAGATGTTTCTAGGGAGACAAAGAAAGAACAAAACCACTGTTGCTTCATTCATGCCGTAAGAGGTGACTAATGTTGGGCTGTGCAGCCTCAGTATGTACAAAAATCTTTTTTACAGAAATAACTACTGCAGAAGCATATGTAATACTCTGGTGCAGGTTTCCTTCAAGGAGGCCAACTACCTTTGTGGTCTTGTACTTCCTGAGGACACGGACAATTTTCAAACAAAGCTGAGGCTGAGGCATGAAAAACACAAAAACAAACTGCAATAACCATCATGGAAACTACAGATTACGCTAAAGTCAAGGCAATGTTCCTTCAAGATTCGCTGCCAATCAAAGCTGCCCTAAGGAACCATAAAATCAAAGAATTAAACAGCATCTGAACAGCACCAATGGCAACCAGATATAAATTCAGCAAAGTGAAAGTATAGTAGATTATGCCTACTGCAATTTATTTGGAAATAAAATGGAGGATAAAAGCCTAACTCAGACTGTGAGACAGGGCAACATATGAAGCAAGAATCAAATATAACAACAACAAAAAATGACACAGAGACCTCACACAAAAAGACAAGTATCCGTGATTCGTATAACTGGAGTATTGTAAAAAAAAAAAATATCGTGTAATGAAGACGTATAATAAATTTCATATAACAGAGACTAGCACTATCCTCGACCAACTAAGGCTTGTCTAAGTTTCATTTATCTGAACTAAATTCCGCGCAAGAATCTGCACGCTCTTTCCTCTGATGGTGTCTTTTTCCAAACACATTAACTTATCCATGTTACGACAAGTTTGTGCAACGAAATTAATGACACTCATGCGTAAGTGTCATGACATCCTTTTAAGGAATATTTTTTTTACTGGCCAACAGATCTAAAGCTCTTTTTGCAAAAACAACGAACATGTTGCATGCAAGCTAGTGATATGACAGATTTAAAGGAAAACAGCAGTGTGTGAAACATTAAGTTGAAGAAAAAAGGGTAGCGCATTATCATATTATATAATACTATATATAAAAGGTAGCACGTAATATGATAAGGTGCCTAAAAGGTCTATGCAAAGAAAATGTAGTATGCAATCTAAGAATTTTCAATGTACTCGTAATTGTTTTTAAAACTGGCACGCGCGCCTGTAAGATATGACGCCTTAAAAAATTGCACGCGACAGAATGATATAAAGTGGTATGTTTTACGTCGCGTACATTCATACACAAAAAAATATATAAAAAACACACAGATGCGAAATTAACGGAAGAAGGTCATTGCTTTAGGGTTATTCTTTTACCATTTATCATCAATATTTTAAATTTTACTGCTGACAGAAGATGGTTGTGGTAAAGTGGGATGATATAAATACTTATAGGGGACTTAGTGTATTGACTGAGATCAGCTGTGAAGGTATCTGTATCTAATAGGTGTAGTGTTTTACAGATAACCTTACTTGCTACCACATTTATACCTCAGTCAGAATTATTCTGGAATATTGTGATGACTACGTTGAATGTCTAGGGTTATGTAAATGATGAAGTGTAAGTCACAACAACAACAGACAGATAAACAATTTAATTTATTCCACCACACTTGACAACACTGTGACACTCACACACATTTACCACTCTATAAGACTATCTTAAATGAGTCACTGGTAAAGTTTCAAATATATATGTATTAATTACTTTCACTAATATATATATCCTGATTCAACTACACAGTGAACCAGGAATCACAATCAACTGTAATCACAATTTATATGTACATAATTTATAAATATGAATCTTGTAGTGACATATTGTAATAGTATTATCCTATGTGTGTCAGTTGTGTAGTAGTACTATGAGGTAATACTGGTTTTGTTTTTCAAGCTATGTTGTTATTTGTCATCATGACTTCAAGTGTTTGTTTATCTTGGAAATAATAGGGGGAAAAGTTTCCAGTTCCTATCAATTTAAACAAGGTATTGTCCCTCTGTTTTACTATAATGTCAATTTTAGAGGGGGACACATAATGTTGAGCTCCTCTGGCCACAGAAGCTTATCTTTCGTGATGGCGGCAGGAAAAGACTCCTCTGCTCGATTGCTTCCTGTGTTCTGGAGACACCTCACTGGTCGCTATCTGGACCCAGGAGTATGCTGTCAGCCTCTAGATTCAGCAAAGCTCAGACCAGGTGCTGCTCAATAACTTTAGGACCACAGTCCCACAATTCATGGAAATAATACACAATTACGTTGACTGGCAATGAATATGGCACAAAATCCGACCTGCCGCTGTCTCAGGCTTTTATTTAGAAAAATATAAGCTGAATCTCAACGCACTGTTGCTTTAGAAAGTTTATTTGAAATGTGGTGCTGAACTGACGCTTCTAATTGACTATATTGGCGGGTCTAACCAATCGTGCCATGTTTACACAGCTTTTCAAAAAAAAGTACTCCTACTCACGTTTCCCTAACAACAAAGAATTAGTATTTATAGCCCGACTAATCGTGTTTAGCCTTACATTTACTTCTATCCAATCAAATAGGATTTAACATGGGGACCTATTTCCCGTACAATGGTGGTTTCAAAATCTGCCACTGAGCGATTCTGATTTTGGTGTTGTCTGACACCCTCACTATTTCTTTTGGCTATAATTTGTTAATTCCTAGACTATTTGCGTAACACTTAACATATTCTTTGTCAGCAAGTCCTAAGGAACCCAACTATATAAATTTTATGGGGCTAAGGGGCTGCGTTCAAAATATGCATTTTCTTCTACCTCCCGTTCACTTCGATCGATGTGGTGTCTGGGTACTGTCATGTTTTCAGACATAAAACAGTATAATGTCATATTTCCTAATAAGAATTTTTCAGGTTTTTAAACCTAACTCTCGTATGGGTAGTGTTTTTTATCACTGTCGATTTGAAAAAAGTTAGTGCTTGTGGCCTTACACGCGTGATGGCAGTAATTGTATAGCGAGACGCGTGTTAGTGTTGCATGCGTTCCGGCTTTCAGCCCTCCCTTTCTTTCTATCCTAAGTCCATCTGTCCGTTCGTTTATGGTAACGTAGTGTAATTAATGTTAGTATTAATTTAGGTCATTAATCAGCTTGCGTATCTCAAGGTTTTTCTTAGAAAGGCAGTACACGTTTTATTGTGTTGTGGAAACGCGTGTATGCTGCAGTAGGCTTTTACTATCAACGTGAAACGTTACAATTTGCAGACGAAGTACAAAACAAGGGGGATTTCGAGTACAGCCATTGTGACAGCACTGTTCTTTACCATTCTTCTTTCCTTTTATTGAATTTATGTGTTAGGCTTTACATTTACCTGATAATTTATATATGTGGATTAGAATTTCTCACGACAAATTCTCCCCACTTAAAACAGACGTTATATGTCAGTCTATAATTCTATATACACATAGAGAAATTTATTATCTTTCCTGGGGCTTAGGGTGATTCTCATCACACGGATGGCGGCTTAAAAAATCCGCTCCCAGATTTGTTTTTCCACTTATATACTCTATGCTAAACTCAAATGGCTGCATCAGTAATGACCAACGGAGTAATCTAGAATTTTCATGCCTAGCCTGCGCTAGAAACGACAAGGGTTTGTGATCCGTTTGCAACTTAAATGCCTTCCCATACAGATAAATATTGAATTTCTTTATCGCCCATATTACTGCAAGACATTCTTTTTCGCTAGTTGAGTAGTTGGTTTCAGCTTTATTCAACTTTCTGCTAGCATATGCCACTGGGCTTAATTCCCCATCCAATGCATCTGATTTCTGTAGCAGAGTCGCACCTAACCCAATATTACTGGCATCTGTCCTTACAATGAATTCTTGACTTAAGTCAGGTAATTTCAAAATAGGTTTACTTGTGAGCTTTTCCTTCAATTCCTGGTAAGCGAATTCGCATTGTGGAGTCCATGTAATTCGATCTGGATGTCCTTTACGTGTCAAATCAGTTAACGGTGCACATATGGAATTAAAGTTTTTGATATACTTTTGGTAGAAACCACATAATGAGACAAAGGATCTCACGTCTTTCTTGGTTTGTGGTCTCGGGGCTTTCTTTAGTTTCTTGGGGTCAGGGGTCATGTTTCCCTGATGGACTGTGTGTCCCAAGAATTCTAATTCTTTACATCCAACGCAACATTTGGTTGGTCGGGCTGTTAAATTCGCTTCTCTAAGTCGATTAAACAGCATGTTCAGAGAGTCAATGTGTTCCTCAAATGTTTCTGTGGCTATAAGGATATCATCCATGAAATTTGTGATACATGGATTATTCAGAGGGTCCAATAATTTTCTCATCATTCTAGAGAAGACACTAGGTGCATTCTTCAATCCAAATGGCAATCTGTTAAACTCATAGTGTCCCTCTGAGGTACTAAACGCTAGGTATGGTCTAACCTCAGGCTTTACTGGAATCTGATAGTATCCTTTACTCAGATCCACTTTTGAGAAATATTTAGCTTTATTTAGTCTGGCAAACAACTGATTTGTATCCGGCAATGGATCCACCTGTCCTTCTGTAATAGCATTCAGTCTCCTGTAATCTATACAGAGTCTATGTTCTCCAGAGGGTTTCCTTAATAGTACAACACTGGAACTATACGAAGATTCACTGTGTGAAATAATTCCTTCCTTCAACAAATAGTCTATCTCTTCCTTCAAAGCTTTCTCCTTAGCAAAAGGAATCGAATATGGTTTCATACAGACAGGTGTGGGGTCTATCAGTTTCATATCATATTCCAATAAGTTTGTATGCCCCGGTCGGTCTGTTAACACCTCTGTATGATTATCTAGAACCTGTTGCACTCTCTCTTTCTGAGTTTTCGTTAAATGTGTACTGATTTTCACCTGTGCCGCTGTCTCACAGGGATGTAATGGATATTCAAATGATGAAAGTGGTTCCTTTTTCATTTCCATGGCAATGGACAAGGTCAACAAGTGTGTCTCTTCCTGATTTTCTCTTTCCAAATATTTCTTCAGGAGATTCACATGATAGATTTTTTCTTTCCCCTTCTTATCTATCTTATAATTGGTTCTAGACACCTTCTCTAGAACTGTATATGGACCTTGCCATCCAATTTGTAACTTATTCTGACTACCGGGGAGAAGAAGCAGTACCTTCTCTCCCACAGCCAAATCTCTGTCTTTAGCTTTCCTGTTATAATAGGCAGCATGTTTCTTCCTGGCTTGTATTAAATTTTCATTGGCAAGTTTCCAGCCAGTTTTTAAACGAGTGGTCAGCTCATTCACATATTGGTATGAGGATGTAATATTTTCCTCTGCCTTTTCATCAGTCCACGTTCTTAACAGCGCTTCAAGTGGACCTTTTATTGGCCTTCCAAACAATAATGTTGCCGGGGCCATACCGGTTGAACTATGGGGTACCTCCCGATAAGCAAAGAGGGCGGCGTGCAGGTACTGGTCCCATGTATCTGGTTTTTCGTGTGCCAACTTTCTCAGGATCGACATCAATGTGCCATTAAATCTTTCCACTTGGCCGTTCCCTTGGGGGTGGTACACACTACAATGGAAGTGTTTGGCCTGGAAGATCCTGAAAACTTCTGTTAGTTTCCCCTTGAACTGGGAGCCATTATCAGTCAAGATTTGATTGGGAAAGCCTAACCTTGTGAAAATTGTGAGTAATGCCTCTGCCACATGTTTAGAATCAATCGATGACAGGGCTACCGCCTCTCCCCACATAGAACAAGTGTCCACCAGAGTCAGAATGTAGCTGTTCCTTCTCTTGGTTCGGGTGAGAGGTCCCACAAGATCCACGGCAACTCTCTCAAAGGGTGTTCCCACTATTGGCATTTCCCCCAGAGTTGCTGGTGCAGTCCAATGTTTAGGTGCTACTCGTTGGCACTCTGGACAGGATTTTACATATCGTTTGATATCTTCAGTTATCCCTGGCCAGAAATAGTGACAAGCTATACGCTGTCCAGTTGCGCTGATCCCCATATGACCACTGAAGGGAATCGCATGCCCTAGTTCCAACACTTTAGTCCTATATGAAGTGGGAAGGACCAGCTGTCCGTGACCATTGGATTCAGATCCAGCCTTCCTATAAATCAGTTTGTTCTTCATATAAAATTCTCCCTTGCCTGGAGGTGTATGAGATTTGGGCAACTTCTTGAAACACGGCTTGAGTGTTTTGTCCTCCGCCTGTGCCTTCCTCATCTCATCTGGATGAGTATTTATTGGATTATCCTCCTCCTTTTTAGACTGTGATCTGGTCTGCACTGTTGCCAATATCACAGGTCTCTTGGGATTCCCCAAGAAGACATATCTACACCCCAATATCAGAGGGTAGATTGGCTCATTTATCACTGCTGCTTTTATGATCCCTTCCACATATCGCGTTTTCACCTTTATCCGGGCGACGGGAAGTGTCATGGTAGCTACATCCTTGGTTGCAGTTTGAATCTCCACTGTTTCTGTGGTGTATTGATCTGCCTGCACCAGGTGAGAACTCACAACGGAATCATAATCTAAACCTGTATCATATAAACACCTTATGGTGACACCATTACAGATGACATCTTCACACACTGGGGGGTGGTATGGTTCCTGTAGTTCCTCAGGTTTGACCTTTTTTTACTTTTTTCCAGATGTCATAGCAGCACAATGAGGAGGTTTCCTTCTACAATGGTCAGTGTCATGATTGTTCATCTTACAATTTTTACACCATCTCTTTCCTTGGTTGAAAGATTTTCTTTCATCATATTTCCTTTCATCGAATTGTGGGGTTTTATTTTTATTGTCTCTAACCGTGCAGAGAACTGGTGATAGGTTTCGCCTGACAGTAGTTTAGCATTCCTAAATTTTTTCCTATAAAATTCTGCGTTCTTTTCATATCTTAACAAAAGAGCCTGCTTTAGCATGTCATAATTTTCTTGATCACCTCTGTTCATTTTGGCAAAAACTTCATAAGCTGCCCCACGAAGGCCTTGAGATAACTTTAAGCTCCACCTTTCTCTTTCTAACCCATACGTGGTAGCTAATAGTTCATATCTATTTAGATAGCTCTCAATATCATCGTCTTTCTCAACAAAATGATCTAAATGAAAATTCATAGCTGAGGTTGAGGCTACCTGACTAGCAGTGGCATCAGAGGTAAAGGGACTGGCACCATTTTCAGGAGCATGGCCCTGAAACTCAAACTCCCTTAGTCGTAACTCATGTTCCCTTTGTAATCTCTTCTCCTCCTTTTCTGCTTCCCTCTCTGCAGTCAATCTTCTTTCTTCTGCTTCCCTTTCTGCAGTCAATCTTCTTTCTTCTGCTTCCAATTTCTTCTCTTCTCTTTCTGCCTCCAATATCTTAGCCTCAGACTCAATCTGCAGCCTCTTAGTCTCAGCCTCAGCCTCAAATTGCAGCCTCTTAGTCTCAGCCTCTAATTTTCTTTCGGCCTCTTTTTCTAATCTTCTTTCTTCCCGTTCAATATATTTGTCACATTCAGCAGTGACATAAGCAATCATAATTTGTCCGTCCATTCCTAACTCTTTTGCAGTCTGCACAGCAGCAGATCGAAATTTTGCCAAGTCGGCCATTTTCTAACAGGTAAATGGATAAAATGTCTAACTAAACAATACAATCTGTAATTACTTATCCAAGGACACCACAGGCACTGAGAGCTCAACCTTATTTAATTCCACCCAAGGATACCTTTTAATTCTTATTATTCCCAATATATATATAATAGGAGAAAGTTCAATATCCCTGGAGCGAGACCCCAATATATGTGGTAAAGTGGGATGATATAAATACTTATAGGGGACTTAGTGTATTGACTGAGATCAGCTGTGAAGGTATCTGTATCTAATAGGTGTAGTGTTTTACAGATAACCTTACTTGCTACCACATTTATACCTCAGTCAGAATTATTCTGGAATATTGTGATGACTACGTTGAATGTCTAGGGTTATGTAAATGATGAAGTGTAAGTCACAACAACAACAGACAGATAAACAATTTAATTTATTCCACCACACTTGACAACACTGTGACACTCACACACATTTAACACTCTATAAGACTATCTTAAATGAGTCACTGGTAAAGTTTCAAATATATATGTATTAATTACTTTCACTAATATATATATCCTGATTCAACTACATAGTGAACCAGGAATCACAATCAACTGTAATCACAATTTATATGTACATAATTTATAAATATGAACCTTGTAGTGACATATTGTAATAGTATTATCCTATGTGTGTCAGTTGTGTAGTAGTACTATGAGGTAATACTGGTTTTGTTTTTCAAGCTATGTTGTTATTTGTCATCATGACTTCAAGTGTTTGTTTATCTTGGAAATAATAGGGGGAAAAGTTCCCAGTTCCTATCAATTTAAACAAGGTATTGTCCCTCTGTTTTACTATAATGTCAATTTTAGAGGGGGACACATAATGTTGAGCTCCTCTGGCCACAGAAGCTTATCTTTCGTGATGGCGGCAGGAAAAGACTCCTCTGCTCGATTGCTTCCTGTGTTCTGGAGACACCTCACTGGTCGCTATCTGGACCCAGGAGTATGCTGTCAGCCTCTAGATTCAGCAAAGCTCAGACCAGGTGCTGCTCAATAACTTTAGGACCACAGTCCCACAATTCATGGAAATAATAAAAAATTACGTTGACTGGCAATGAATATGGCACAAAATCCGACCTGCCGCTGTCTCAGGCTTTTATTTAGAAAAATATAAGCTGAATCTCAACGCACTGTTGCTTTAGAAAGTTTATTTGAAAATGTGGTGCTGAACTGACGCTTCTAATTGACTATATTGGCGGGTCTAACCAATCGTGCCATGTTTACACAGCTTTTCAAAAAAAAGTACTCCTACTCACGTTTCCCTAACAACAAAGAATTAGTATTTATAGCCCGACTAATCGTGTTTAGCCTTACATTTACTTCTATCCAATCAAATAGGATTTAACATGGGGACCTATTTCCCGTACAATGGTGGTTTCAAAATCTGCCACTGAGCGATTCTGATTTTGGTGTTGTCTGACACCCTCACTATTTCTTTTGGCTATAATTTGTTAATTCCTAGACTATTTGCGTAACACTTAACATATTCTTTGTCAGCAAGTCCTAAGGAACCCAACTATATAAATTTTATGGGGCCAAGGGGCTGCGTTCAAAATATGCATTTTCTTCTACCTCCCGTTCACTTCGATCGATGTGGTGTCTGGGTACTGTCATGTTTTCAGACATAAAACAGTATAATGTCATATTTCCTAATAAGCATTTTTCAGGTTTTTAAACCTAACTCTCGTATGGGTAGTGTTTTTTTATCACTGTCGATTTGAAAAAAGTTAGTGCTTGTGGCCTTACACGCGTGATGGCAGTAATTGTATAGCGAGACGCGTGTTAGTGTTGCATGCGTTCCGGCTTTCAGCCCTCCCTTTCTTTCTATCCTAAGTCCATCTGTCCGTTCGTTTATGGTAACGTAGTGTAATTAATGTAAGTATTAATTTAGGTCATTTGTCGCAAAATTGGTTTCAAGTCATTGCAAACGTCTTTAGGTAGATTTATAAACCCGTCAACGATCGATTGACCGATTTCAAAATGGCGGCGTATCAGCGAAATGTGTATCAGACAGAGGAAATCGCCAAGGATAAATAAAAGCAGAAGGGAATCAGTATGAAAAGGATTTTACATTTCAGTACAGGGAAGGATTGTGTATAACTGCATATAAGAAGGAACGGTAGGAAGTTCTCATTTACGGAGATATATGCGTATTTCGGCTGCCCACAGTTACGCTAACAGCTGGTAAACCCACTTCTGTTCTAAATATTAAAATCAACAAATAACAGTTTGGGAAATTACAAGGATAGGAAGATAGAGATTTATCGGCTGGATAAAACTAGATAAGATGGAACAATATGGATATTATATATGCCGAGAATGAGAAAGGCAAAATTTCAGTCGACGCACAGATTGGCTGAAATCGATGTTCGGGAAGGATTTTTCAGGCCTAGGTTTAAGCTGTGACGTCACTACTCTCCGATACGGCCGCGTGATGCGTATAAGTAGCGGATCGGTAAACTGGAGACAGACACAACGAAAGAGGTTGAGACAGACTGACGGCAGAGATCGCCACTACGCAAAATCCATCTGAAGTGTGAGCGGATCGCCAAAAGTTTCAGTCGATGTCTGAAGTCTGAGGGTAAGCGAAATTATGATAACTACCGTGTATAATATTTGTTATTTCAGGTTCCAACAGAATTCACAAAATATGCCTGTATAATATTCATTGATATAACGTATTATTATTTTAATATGATTTATTCATGTGCATTGTGGATGATTGTTGCTTGTACAAAAATTAATCACAAATAGCCCCACAGCCTAATGAAGATATATTTATAATATTGCTTTATCGCTTACGAAAATAAAGGCAGTCCCATGGCAGAGATTGTCATAGGGAAATGAAGTGTTAGAAACCTCATCATGGAAGATCCCCGTTTACGAGGTTAAGGTGACTAGTCCCCTTCCTCGCTGCCTTTGCCTTCCCTAGTTCGAGCGCACAACTTTGTACCCATTTACAGCTGGTAAAATGGAGTGTCCCACAGCCAGGTTTCAATTCCAAAACTATGTAATTGTACTACCGAAGAAAGCAACTTGATCGCTTGGTCACTCTCTTTATTTATGTATTAATTTTGGGTAGATGCTAAGAATAGCATCAGCATTCGAATTTGTACTTGATATGATTTAGAAGGATCAAGTTATAGATCAGAAAAGGATGTATAGGAGCAGAGTAAACCAGATGAAGTTTATTACGGATATGTTAATATTAATTCTGTATCATTGAAATGATGTTACTTGTTGTGACTGTATAACTTTGACACCTGAGGACTGACTAGTCTGACTTATGTGCTAGTCAGTTACCCTTAATTGTAATGTTAATATTAATGCTATATCACTGAAATGATGTCCTTACTTACTATGATTGTATAACGGTGACATCTGATGACTGACTGGTCTGACATCTGTGCTAGTCAGCTACAAGTCTAGCCAGATACTAGCCAAGGCTGATATGTTGCAGGTTCCATGAAATAACTCAAACCAGACTGTCCAGTATCAGAAGCCTGTGTCGTTCATCAGAGGCAATCCCACAAAAGTGCAGGACCCCAAAGAGTGAACTTCAACTGGTCATTGGCATCCCTACTGTTAGGCCTACCAAGTCTGATATCAGCAAAGGACAGTTCAGTTTCAGCAGTATCAAGTTGGAAAGATAAGTGTCCTGTTTGACACTGACCACCTATACATGTGAAACAGCCAATAGTTGAAAACAATAATTAACCATACAGAAACTCAGTCAACTGATGACAGTTATCCTTAAATTCAAAGGACTAATAACAGTGATTTCAGTAACTTTATTATTTAAGATCTTGAAGTCTAAACAGACAATAATAGTAATTGTGTGTCATACTTTTATATATATATATATATATATATATATATATATATATATATATATATATATATATATATATATATATATATATATATATATATATATATATATATATATATATATATATATATATATGCTCTTTTCCAACTAGTAGAAATAGAATATTAGTGTAATTATTAAACTATTTTAACTGTACCTGAGGATTTATTCACTTCTTCCATTTTGTGGGTTCAGTGAATGTACATTTTACTTATCCCCTAGAATATAAGTAATCATAAGATAGTCACAGGGAGGAGACACCTTAAATCCTGGTACTACTTCTTACCAACTGGGCCAGGGTTTTCACAGTCTGACTATTTTTATGATCACAATACACCAGTGCTTATTTCTAAGACTGGGGTATTACTTGTAAGGTCAGAACTCTTTACTGGCATACTCTTACATAATAAATAATTTTAAATAACCTCCCGCTACATCATTAATCAGCTTGCGTATCTCAAGGTTTTTCTTAGAAAGGCAGTACACGTTTTATTGTGTTGTGGAAACGCGTGTATGCTGCAGTAGGCTTTTACTATCAACGTGAAACGTTACAATTTGCAGACGAAGTAGAAAACAAGGGGGATTTCGAGTACAGTCATTGTGACAGCACTGTTCTTTACCATTCTTCTTTCCTTTTATTGAATTTATGTGTTAGGCTTTACATTTACCTGATAATTTATATATGTGGATTAGAATTTCTCACGACAATGGTGTCACCATTGAAGCTGGCCCGCATGCTGGAAGCCGGCACCCAAACATTCACGAACTCTTACAGTGGCGGATACTGTAGCATTTGTTCTACGCGGTGAGGTTCCCAGCCCCATGTAAACCTCACATTAGTCGCTTCCTACGGAATACGCAGTACTCATATCCTCTTTCCGTCTCCCCCGGGGACCCTGGGAAATTATCGGAGTTAATAATAAAAAATGTTAAAGGATAGCACTAACATCTCAGAGGATAACGTGAATGGGTTCACAGAAGAAAAAAAACAACATAAACCTGGAAGTTTCGAAAAAGTGAATTGTGGAAGCGATTTCAAGACAAAGAGAGCGGTGGGTACAACTGCACAAATGCTAAGAATATGGAATGAACATTTGAAGTTGAATTATTCATGGAAATAACACCGTGACAAGAGCATGTGCTTCACATTGTCACAGTGTATCCTGTAACTTAGGGTCACCAGATGGCGTCAGTGAAGTGATGAGCCTTTTTTTCACGGACTGTGAAATATGAAACATATAAGTATTTACTAAGTCTATTTAGCATGTTTATACAACAGAACTCATAGAAAGAACTTGAAGGGATGGAACAAGGCAGGTGGTTTTAACTGGTGGCCTATGCTCCACACGCAGCTGAAGGGTGATGACGACGATTATGACTTCATGTCCTGACATATTGACTTTGAAAGTCAGTCACCTATAAGAGGACCACATTCTACTGATGGTGCTCTTACTCATCTACGGCAGTATCTGCTATTGCACTAGATTTACTATGGAACAGTCCCAGTTTTGATGGTTTGGCCAAGTGTGACAGAATGCGAGAACATCGGCTACCACGGCATATATTGGAAATCAAGAGGCAGGGACACCAACAGACCATCATATTCCGCCTCAGAACTGGACACTGCAGACAGTGGCGTATTCTCTGTGTGTGCTGTGCGTGCTGCGCACACCTATGCCCGAAGGAAAATAAAAATGTAATGTATTATTCTATAAAATATTTCTCTTCTAATGTTCTGCTTTCGGACCGCACGCATCAGGATAACGGATTCTCCCGCATAGAATCTACGAGTATATCTAGTTTCAGTTTCCCAGACGCGTTTTATAGTGCAGTTTTTTTGGTTGGTAGCAATCGCCCGAAGTTTCTCGGGTAATTCCGTCACTATGCGTGCTGCACCTTTCGGATTTACGTTTGAAGACTGGTTTGTGTGGATCGGGGTCATGGCCAGATACGTCAATACAATACGAACATGCGTGCGGTGGTCTTGCAACTCTCGAGTTGTAAAAATCGGCTGTGTCCGTCCAGTGTTTTTTGTGATTAATTTTTGTCAGTTGCCGGAAATGCAGATTATTACAGTGACAGTGAGTTTCAAGTTGTAAGTTAATTAGTATTTCGGAGATAATTGACATATACCCCTGATAACTATCGTTGCGTAATTGAATATAGTTGGTTTTTAAATTAAGAGGGGAAGAAGTTAAATAGTAGGTGTACATATTCATTTTAAGTAGCAGCACGCCTAGCTCGCATTACCAGGATACGCCACTGACTGCAGACTACTGGGCCATCTCTATCGCCTCAGGAAATCTCATACAAATGAGTGTCCATGCAGTACTGGAATCCAGACCCCCGAACACATTCTCCAGAACTGTCCAACCCATCAACAACGTCTGACCTGGCCAGGGGGTGCTGAGCTCAAGCAGAAGCTATGGGACTGCCGCGTTGACCTGGAAAAGACTACGGACTTCGTCCTGGCGATGGGCGTGCAGATCTAGCATGACTACAAAGTGAACGCAGAAGAAGAAGCTGGGAGTTCAATTTCAGGAAGTCGCTGAGGGACAAAGGGCTGGACTGGAACCAGGACAAAAGAAAGACAGCAGATAGGATAGCATGGCGCTCTCTCTGGCAAACCTCCACACCACAAGGTAGAAGAGGAACGACTAAGTAAGTACCTTTACCATTTTTATATTCCATTGTAAAACTTTACTTAATGTATTTTGTTTTTACTGCAATACTTTCAAGTAACGCATCCTAGAAGACGTTGATTTCTTGAACTGTCACGCGTTCTCCTTCTGTCCCTGTCTTTTTCTCTCACTCTTCCCTTCTTCCCGATTCTCTCATATCCCCAGTTACGAGCACACACCAATGACATTCCTAGTGGGCCCGGCATTATGAGATAATATGAAGAGCAGAGTGGACACATCTTGCCTTCCTTACCCCTCACACTCTCTTCATTTAATTAGAAAAAAGGAATCACGCCGGTCACTGGCCAGGCGGTTTGAAGGGAACCTTAATAAGGGAAAGATTCTCACATTTTATTGAACGCGGCATTTTAGAAGATCCTCTATTTTGCGGACCGTTGGTCGAAAATATATAAAACTGCCATTAAAAATAAAACAATCGACGGAAACTAAAAGATTGTGAAGTGAGCTGATAAATAAAGGTGATCAATGACAAAAGGTGAATGACAAAAGAACACAGATAAAGAGCAAACGAAGCAAGTAAATATTGCATAAACTATAAAGGGCAGCAACAAATTAAATGGTTTGGAGATCTGGTCAGAATAAAAACTGACCACCCATTGTTCCATGCCCGACGTGACAGATAATATCAGTGTAAAGAAGGATATACAGAAGGACAGCAAAATGGCGCATCAAGGGTGTGTCTGAAGCTGTTAGAAAGACTAGGTACATAAACGTCTGTTATATTGGGACACCAAACTAATATAATCGACGGAAGTTATGTCTAGGATGAACAAAGCGCGTCTCGCCAAAACAAGGCGAAACTCCATTTAAAAAAAAGGATTGCAGATGGTTCGAGAAACGGAATAAATACGGACGGACGGACGGACGGACGGACGGACACAGACAGACAGACAGACAGACAGACAGACAGACAGACAGACAGACAGACAGACAGACAGACAGACAGACAGACAGACAGACAGACAGACAGATAGATAGATAGATAGATAGATAGATAGATAGATAGATAGATAGATAGATAGATAGATACAGGGTGTGTTGTCAAAATCTACTAACATTCAACAAAAAGCAAAAGAAATTTTAGGTACACAGTTTTCAATAGAAATGAAGAGGGAAATAACTGGAGCTGGAAATTGGTTGCTGACAACAACAATGCTTGAAACTGCGCTATGTGCAAGAGTGTAGGCAAACATCTACTATGTTCATACTGGATGCAGCAATAGACACAAAGTTTTCTAAGCAATAATTTTAATAACAACAGACAAATTTAATTCTAAGACTGCTAGAATTTGGCAGCAAACATAAGACTAGCAGGGATTTGGGTATGAGAGAATGCATCAGGCGTAGACACAACCTGCACGCTGCAGAAACAATCAACATTCATGCCCTTCGACTTTTGCTAAGTGAGAATGACCATTTATGGGCTTGTCCGTAATTATATGATTCTGAACAGCAATAACAATAACAGGACAATCATTCGTATCAGTTACTAACGGAATGTACATAATTTTGTCATTGGAAGCAGCTAAATCGAATAGTATGTGGGACCTAAGACACGTCAACAGTGAGGAATGCAGTCAGCGACCGATAGCTAGACTGCCTGCTTCAGGGCCAGCGAACCAGAGCTGACCAAGATCCTACTCCACCTCCAAGTGGTGGTCCTGGAAACAGGCTGCATCACTGCAGTCTGGCTGAGTAAGTAGGGATCGAAGAGGGAAGGCTAACCCGGTCCCAAAAATGCCGTGCTGAAGTCGAATGTGTCGGCCGAAAGGCGCAAATATCGCAGCTTCGCTGTAAACGGACACAACGCTACCAACGTCCTTTTCAGGACGAACAAAGAAAAAGAAGAATAGTATGTGAGATATTTTTGCCAGTTTTAAAAAAAATATGGTTGTATTCATTTTTTAATCATTCTATAGAACACAGTTCCAAATAATTGCTGCGAACTTTCAATTTTTTACTTGGAACAGAAATTTGATTTCGATTCCTGTTTCATTTACAATGATTTACAAGATGATATAACTCAGTATCCCCAAAATAACTTCCAAATAGAGACATATTATTACAGTGTCCGGAGGCCATTTGTATTCTGTCCAGACATGGCTTTTATTGAATATTTCATTCTGTATGTAAAGAGATAATGCATTTAACGGCATTTAACGACATTTAACGGCATTTAACAGACATAAAAGAGGCCGTAGCCAGAGATTTTTTTCAATCATTCATGCCCTTTCCAATGTTCAAAAATTTTTATTTCTCATTGTTCTTCTTTTCTTAATTCTGCATCTTTGCAAGGTTATCGCACGTACTGCTCGTATTTCAGACATTTAAGGCAAAATAATCTCCTTCAACACCCGTGTGTTACCGGGGCCCGAAAGGGGAGCAAAGAATAGTAACACTGCACCCTACCACGCATGTCGTAAAAAGCGACTAAGGAGGGTATGGGCATGGGGCTGTTTACCTCATCCCGTAAAAACTTCGCACAGTGGGCTGATCACCTGCTTGCCAACCAATCTGATTACGGAAACAATGATAGATTGTTTGGTCTGTTTTTGTTCCACAAAGACGCCACTAGGCGTGGTGGAAACAGCGATAGATTGATCAATTTGTTGTTGCCCTAAGACGCCACTAGGCGTACTGGCCACATACTGCTTTGCCGGTTGATGGCTAAGGATGGAAGAAGAAGAAGAATCTGCTTAAGCAGAACTGAAGGATTATAACTATTATATGGTCGCCAAAAACAACAACCAAAAAGCTACAGACTTTTATAAACGGGTGCTTGCGTAGATAGAAGGACTGAAATGGTATGACAAAGTCACAAATGTGGAATTGATGACAAGAACCAGACAAGTGCCAGTGGAACAAGAGTTGAGAAGAAGACGCTGGCGATGAATAGGACATACATTGAGGAAACTTATACATTACAAGGCAGTCCTTGTTCTGGAATGCACAGGGAAAAAGAGGCAGAGGTAGACCACAAAACACACGGAGAAGAGAACTTGATACAGAGGTGAAAATGATGAGGAAAACATGGAAATATCTTGAACGGATGGCACAGGACAGGAAGACTTGGCATGTGTTTGTTGAAGGCCTATGCTCCTTGGGGAGCTAAAGGGTATTGATTGATTAATTGAATGTGGATCTGATACAAGGAACCAGACAAATATCAATGGAATACAATACAAGAAGTAGGCTCTGGCGGTGTATAGGACACACACTGATACAATCTGCTGATAGCATTACAAGGCAGTCCTTGGTCTGGAATCCCCATGGCAATAGAAATAGAGGGTGACCCAAAACATTAGACCTAAGGGTCTTTTATATTTGGGCATGCGCCCTAATATAACCGACTAGGTTGAACGGGACGCCTGTGACGTATAATGGAAAAAGAGCCTACAGTAATCTGACAGTCTTTTGTGACCTCGTAACGTTCTATGATTTGCTAGCAAAACCATGAATTTACAGCCTGTGTTTACTCACTTTTTCGTCACGCCTCTTTTCTTTGATTATAAGCAAACGAAGTGTTTACAAACTTTCGTGACCTGCCCGTCATAACAGGTAGAAAATCAGGTTTGTTTACCTCGGCTTCTCACGCGAGCGTATCTGTCAATCATACGATACATGATAGACCGCACGTGAATAACACAGAATCTTTTAAAGTTCGTACTCAGGGGAAGTCAAAAACTCCTGGGCTCTTTGATCTCGGAAGCGGACATTCGTATAGAGAAGACCCGTTAGACGTAAGAATTCTTCTGATGTCGGTTAGCAACGCTCGACGGAAGACCGATCATAAGCCTTTATCTGGGAACTCTGTTTCTGATTCTATGTCACACACAATAGTGTGAAAAGTAACAACATCTATAGATCAGAGAAATATAATGATATATAAACTGTGTTTTCTTAAACCTGCTATCAGTTGTCACTCAGAATTTGTGGATAGTCTAAGCTCGTAGTTCTAGAACCATTGTGGAAAATGTGTTATAAGCATTCATGGGGATTTTTCATTCTTTTTTTCTGGTAGTAGAAATTAGTGCTTACGTGTTTAATAGTGTTAGCTTTTACCATTATAATTCATTTAAATTTTCTAGCTGTTAAAACACTAGTGAAATAAAATAACGCGTAGCTATTTCATACCAGATGTTCAGTTATAATGTTAATTTTCACCACAAGCTTTCTCACACAAGAAGAGACGGTTTTAGCTGACTGGTTTAAATGCTAGGCGCGACTGATAGTGACAGTAAAGAATTCACGTTTTATTTCATTGTGCGTATTTATTATAAGTGCCTATTATTTAATATCATACGACTAAACTATCAGACGCCGACCAAATTAATAGCTACTTAACGACCGGCGATAGTTTGTGATAACTGACATTGTACGCTTATCGTTAAGCGCGAGCAAGGGGCGGGGAGAGTTGCATAACTCCCTCCGACCTAAAAACTCAGCGCTAGCGACGGGCGATAGAGTAGGCATAAAGGTAAACACCGTGTGCCTTTAAATAAAATCAGGACTGACGTAGTGGATAAGAGATCGTCTTGTCCCCGTCTGTGTGCATATATGTAGCTATATAGAATAGTAGCATTTTTCAATAAATGTTTTCTTATATATTCCTAGCAGACCTGATCAAGAGCGTCCAGCGGTCTTTCTTTTTCACTGATTGGTTAATGTTGTCTTTTTCTTGGCTTGTGCGTCACCAATTTCATTTGTGAGCAGGTATTTGCCAACGATACATAGGAAACATTTTAACTTGTAAATTTAACTGGACTTACCAAACCCAGCAATATTTTTTCAATTCTATCAGCCCACTGGGGTGTGCAAAAATAACATTTATTCCTGACTTCTGACAGTCGTATTCAAGCGAAGCATCCAGAAATTTACTCTGTTTCGGAATCGGCGCTCTAGCATAGAGTTGTCCGATAGGATTATCATCTTCATCATATGTAACATTTTTAGCAACCAGATGTTTCCCAATACTGGAAGTATTTTCCTCTTTTAACTGAACCCCAAGATCACGTTTCTACATCAACTATTGGTGGTGACATTTTGTTCATCCAGGAAAAACCCACACCAGATTCGGCGTTCACCTCACTATTCTTTATTTGTTAGAGGATGGACTGGGGACAAGTTGGGAATTGAACCTGACATTTTATATATTCAGGAAAAATTGTAATTCCAAGGGATATCACCAAGAGTAAGTAAGAATGATTGAGTGGCCACTGTATGAAAGAGAGAGTGAATATTTTCCTCTGTTACAGGGACTTTACCAAAATTGGATTTGCTTAAACTTGTTTACTTTACTGGGTAGCCTATAGTTGGAACCTGTTTCTTTTACTGTCTACTTTGTAACATAGTGCAAACCTTCGACATTTGGGTTATTAACTATTTGGGTTCTTTTCTCCATAAGGGGAGGGCACATTTATTCTACTATCTCATATGTATGTAAATTTGATTTTATTTGATCTTTCTTTAGATATTTGATGTTGTCAAGTTTGAATGATAATAAACAACAAAAGAAACTTAACTTTGTGTGTTGGTCAGACCCATACCCAATTAACCGTAGTTTTTCACGTTTGTGTGTCTTGTTGTCACATAGCTGTGTGTGTGTGTGTGTGTGTAGTTAAACTTATATTTGGGACCCAAGACGCATCAAAAGTGAGGAATGCAGTAAGCAACCCATAGCTTGACTGCCTGCGTCAGGGTCAGCGAACCAGAGCTTACCAAGACCCTACTCCTCCTCCACGTGGTGGTCCTGGAAACAGGCTGCATCACTGCAGTCTGGCTGAGGAGTAGGGATCGAAGAGGGAAGGCAAACCCGGTCCCAAAATATGCCGTGCGGAAGTCGGATGTATCGGCCGAAAAGCGCAAATATCGCAGCTTCGCTGTAAACGGACACAACGCAACCAACGCCCTTTTCAGGACGAACGAGGAAGAAGAAAAAGAAACTTATATTTATATGTATGAGGAGAACAAGGTTGTCCTGTACTAAATTATAGTCGTATAGATAGGCTGGAATAGAGAAACTTACTCATTCCATAGACATATTTTGTTCCTTAAGCTACCACCCGTGAAATCTATTTCTCACACCTTTCTCACGTACTTATCACCATCCACTCTACTCAGACAGGCCAAAAACTCACAACCTGTCTGTACGACAACGTCCCTCGCCAAAACGAGGCAACATTTTTGTTTTAAATGTGGAGAGGGGAACCGCGGATAAAGAATACATGGAAAGACCTTGAATGGACGGCACAGGACAGGAAAGCATGGTGTGAACTTATTCATAGCACGCGCTCCACAAAGTATTGACAGGCACTAATGATTAAGATAATGATGATGATGATCGGCATGTGAATAACGCGAGTGACTGATTCCATTCATATGTCAGAGATGGCGTTCTCATTCAAAAAAGAACAAAACCTTAGCGATATGCGAACATCTCAATCACATTCATACATAAGGATATTATTTTTGTCTGTTGAGACAGTAGCCTCGCATAGACACACTTACATACACAAAACTAAAAATAACTGATGGTTTCCTCAACTTCTTATACCATGACCAGACTGCTTTCGGTAATGTAAAACTATAAATTAATGATAATGAAATATTCAGCAACTTATTGGCACAGCCACCACAGAAATGAAATGTATGCAAATAGAAACAAGAATATTCACAAATGAGAAGCATCACGTTCTAGCGTGACCAAAGAGTGGTCCTGCGAGATGTATTTGCTAGAAGGGCGACAATAAGATCTACTGGGCTGCTGAAAAGTTGTTGAACCGTCCGGGGCTGGTAAACGGGCATACCCCATTTTTATGGAAATTCCTGTCTCTGAATGTACAATGTAGTTAGGACAAGAGGGGAGGATATTACAGAGTAAGAGAACATCGGATAGAGGAGACTGCAGTGAGAACGAAAATGTTCTTGACTAGAAGAAGTAGTAATCGGAGGTGAGAAGAGGGAAGGAGTGGAAAAGTAAACAGAAGGCTGGTGGGTTTAGGTTACGAAAATACTGTGCCAGTAGGTAAAGGAGAATACAAGAAAAGACCGAGATGGAATTCTGGGCTAGGGAAAATTAACATGAAACAAAGAGAGGAAGTGGGGTGGAGAGAGAGAAAAAAAAAGAGAAAGAGGGAGAGGAGAGAGGGAGAAGAGAGAGAAAGAAAATGGAAATAAATGAGCTATTTGATAGAATGTAAAGAATAGAGCAGAAATGAAAGATAGTGCAATTCAGAAGGTAGAAAACTGCTATAATGAGTAAAGAAAAAAAAAAGAGAAAGAAAGAAGAACCGAATAAGATTTTGGAGAGGACAGAAAACAAGGTGAAAGAATTGATTAAACAAAACAAAAACAAAATAAGTCATGGCAGATGAAAGAAAAAGATAAGAGAGAATGAGAGAAAGCACGAAATAAACTTCGAAAGAAGGAAAACAAATGAGAATAAACGATATTATATTTAAAAGAGACATATCACAAATGATCGTACATTCTATAAAAGACAACACAGGATTGTAAACAGGCTGAACATGAAATAAAAAGTGGTCGTAAACTATACCACTTTGAGAAGAAAAGGTTTTGACTTAAACAAAAAAAAAAACAACAAAAAAACACAGGAATTAAAATAAAACATTACGAAAGAAACTAAGATTAAGGGATTTTCAAACTAAGCATTTGATTAATACATCCTGCTAAAGGGAAGAATTTTGTGTTAGGATAATAAAATGTGGTTGTGAGCGTTTGAGAATGATATAAACAGAAAAAAAGAAAGAGAAAACAGATGTCCCATCACCTAGATTACATCTCGGGAACAAGCAAAACAAGGTGAGACAGAACAAAGAATACACTAAACGTAATCCTAGTGTATTAAATAAACAGTGTATACAATTTCTTTCTTCTTTTTTATTCCTCTTCATACTCTTTCTCCCATTTTTCATGTGTTATTTTTCGACATTCCAAACCATCAAAATAATCAACTACAAAATGAACCTATCTCAAATCATGACTGTACATAACGTAGCTCTCTTTCAACATCTAAAAAGGTAAAGATAGTCCCATATCAGATACTGTCGTAGGGGAATGAAGTGTTTGAGACTTCACTATAATAAATCCAGCTTTATGAGGTCCTATTGCCTTCCCTAATTCAAGAGTACAGTCAGGTACCATTTACTTCCTTGCAGGACGCCTTCACTTAGCATTCACATGATCTAACAGCTGTGGTTTCTGTTGTAATTTGTTTTACATTACAGGTTGCCAGCCCATACAATGTTTAATTTTCTAGCTACCTTATAAGTTTTTAGTGGACTTTTGAACAGCTGATGTGTGTGTGTGTGTGTCTTCCTTTTAAAACTTTGATCCCAAGTAATCGTCAATTCTTTAATTATTATTCGTTTAACTTTGATTTTATCTCCGTTCTGCTTAAACCTACATTTATTTTCTCTTTACGGTCCACGGCTTGTTTATCAGTTTGTTTACGTTTCCTTCTAAGCTAACACGTGAACGTATCCACGCTTTTAGAAACGAACAAACTATGGTGTATAAATATGTATTTGCCAAAAATATCTCCTGTACGATGTCGGGTCTACTCTATTCTCTTATGATCTTTATTGTTTGAACTGCCGAAAGGGACTATGTAAAAACTTCTCACTTTTTTGGTGAGGATTGAAAGAAACAACGTCTAGCGCCTTTAATACTTCCACTTTCTCAGCTGTAAAATAGATGTATTATCTATTTCTTGAGTGTATTGTCCATGTTTGAATGTAAAACACTATTTCTAATTTCGCATCTTTTCCATTAGACCCGCCCATACACTTTGTAAAGCTGTCCTTTGTTTTTTCTTGTATTTGTTTCCTGGCTATGGGTTTTGTTAAATTCTATGTAACTTTTAAAATTAAATTTGTCTGAGCTGAATTATTAATGGAATTAACACTTCAATTTGCTTTAAAATATTACAGAATGTATAGTGAAGGTTTCCTATTTAAAAAACCCAAAAACAACAACAACAACTATTCGATGAAAAACAATGCCGCATTTTACGTTTTTGTGTTAAATTGTATCAAAGAACCGATACTACAAATCACAAATGGCAAATTTTAACCATCTAATAAAATTCGAAGGTGAATGTATATTGTGTTGTGTGTTTAAAATTAGATTTAACTTTCAGCGCCAAAGAAAAAAGAACACCCGTATGTAAATGTACTTGTGACTGTGATTGGTGCTATATTTAGATTCTGATGACTTTTGCTTCTGGAACTAGTCCAACGACTAACACATTTTAGTTTAAAATATTATTTTATGCTTCAGATTACTTAACCGTCTGTGTTCTTCATGTTTCGCTAGTTTCCAATGCAGACCCCATGGTCGTAACTGTGGCGAGATGGAAGTCAGAAAACAAAAATATAGTTTCCAGAAATTGAGAAGGGAGCTGGTTAACAAGTGGTAGGGATCGCACAGGACAAGTCAGGTAGTTAACAGAACAGTTCAAGGTGGTAGCGGTAGAAGAGAGCTGTGAAGTAAGTCACCTTCTCGCTAGACCTATCCTATGCTCCAAGGGTGTCTCTATTAATAGTTGGTGTGAAATTCAGCTCTTTAATTCCGTATCGATTTAAAATATTAAATAAATTTGAATTCCAAACACAAACAAAAAATTAGAACTGTAATTGGAGCTTTAACAAAATCAATCAACTGCGGTTTATAAAAATATATCAGTACACTTTAATTAAAATATAAATTTAGTAAAAATTGCAGATAGGTATTTACAAAAATCACAACAGGAATTTTAATAATTTGACTCCTTCAGTTCCTGTCGCTATAGACACTTTCACTGTCATTGATTTATGTGTAGACTTTACAAGATACTTAATTCACCTGGACAGGTAGGCACAATGCTACTTCCAGGCGATGTAGAGGTGGTGCTTTACTCACATACTACAGTCTGGTATGCTTCTTACCAGAAGCTTTGTTGCGACTCTCTCTCTCGGATAGGAAACTAAAAGCATATGCATCAGACCATAGTATCTGTTGTCTACAACCAAGACGATCCCCCGATGATGACGGGCCACTTACTGATCAGAAACCTCATTTAGATAACATAGTCCATGTGGCACTGGTCATGTCAATCAGAGAAGTACGTCATACAATCAATAAAATACATCGAAAAACTATGGACATCATTATAACATTTTCCTGAATTCTGTCTTGATTAATTCTTTTTGGTCCTAAGTTATGCCAAAGTGGTTTTCCTTTAAAGACATTATATCAACGAAAATTTAAAATTGCACTGAACGAAAAGAAACGAGGAAAGAGAAGAAGAAGAAGAAGAAGAAGAAGAAGAAGAAGAAGAGGAAGAAGAAGAGGAAGAAGAAGAGGAAGAGGAACGCTTTGGCACCCTAGCATTTAAAAGCTAAGCCATGAAAAGGACTGTAAGCTCTTATAGCTAGTATTGAGCATAATCCTAACAATTACTCTAGCTGCGTCATTCTGTTCAGGATTGTTACAGGTTATATTCAGCTGGAGACAAACTTCAGTTGTCAGCATAGTGTTTAGAGTACCAAGATTAAGATACCAGCAAGTAAATCAAAGCCACTCACAACATTAATTTTAATTACTACATCAAATTACATGCCACCAAAATACTTTGTAACCTAATGATCAATACAAGTTTAACATACCCTTCACACACAATATTACGGATCTGAGCTTATCATTTATGCAAGTCTGCTCACAAAGCAGGTCAGCTTGGCTTTTCTCAGCTATGGACTGTGGCTATATGGCTTCTTTGCACTTGGGTCAGTCCGCTGGATGTCTTCTCAGCTATGATATCTTGATGTGAAATTTTGAGAGTCTATAATTGAATAATAGCGGGCTTATATACAGTTGCCCAGTCCGTATGAATTTGCTTGAACCTGCGATTGATTGGATCTCCCTCGCATCAATGTGATTGGTTTAATCTGTCTTAAGTTGAATCTCCTTTTTTACGTTCTGATGAATTTCTCACTTTTGCTCCTCTGCGTTTGATTGGCTCTTTTTCTGCACTTTTGATTGGTTGTTTTTTTTTTTCGTTCTCGAATAATTAGGTGATTCGCCGTAGTGAATCTTAGGTATAGATTTATATATAAATAATATAAATCCTAAAGATTACTATTTACAAGGAAATTTCCAGAGTGATCTGCCCGTGTCACTACAGTATCGTGAACTGCACACATCTTAGTTTATATACAAGGTGTTTCAAAATTTTGTTTACATACTTCGAATGTTTGTAATTCACTCATACTCTGAGATGAATACAGCAGAATAATGCTAGATAACACATGAGTATGCATTTAGATTACCATTTGTGAAGTATTCTACAGCAGGTTGTCTTCATCTGAACGTGCGCGCTCAAAGATCTGAGGCATCACATTAAAACTGCGTGTTTCGATATTCAGTTTGTAACAATAAAAAGGTAAAGGTGTCCCACAGCAGATACTGCCGTAGGGCAGTGAAGCGTTAGGGACTTCACTGTACTAGGTCCAGCATCGAGAGGTGGGGTGACCATTTCCCTTCCTCGCTGCCTTTTCCTTCCCTAACTCAAAGCCAGGTACCCATTTACAGCTGGTTAGTAACAATACAGAAACAGAATGCCAGTTAATTGTTCATGAGTCTTCACTGTGAACAATGCAATGTTGCAGGTGATAGGACTTCTTGACCATTTGTCACTTTAAATGTGACTATGACATAATTCTGTCTCAAACGATAATTGAGTTACCTGCATTCGAAGTGTATACGTGCTTTTTTTTAAACACTGTGTATATCGTCTTACTGCCTGTCACCTTTCCCCCCGATCCAATATTGTTAAATTCGAGTCAGCTTAACTTGATGATTTCTTCAAAGTTCCTCTTCATCTTTTCAAGGGGAATTCAAAAACAGATACTTATGTAGGAAAGATTACCGTTCAGATAGTCTTCACGCACAAAAATCAAGGGTTTCTTTGGTGGAAAAAATGGCTTATGATATAGTGTCATGCTCAGATTAAATTCTTCAAATTCTGTTATTGCTTTTGAAATAAGACAGCTTATTGTAAAGTTTATAAACTTATTTGTCTTGCATCTGCTTGCCTGCCTTCTGTCTGTTTCCTATTTGCTGCTTCGGCAATTGAAACTTCTTTCATGCTTAAGTTATTTTTCTTCTCCATTTTGCGTTGTGATATTATTTTATTATGTCCTACTTTTACATCTCCCTTCCCAATCCCTTATCTGTCAATCCTTCATTATTCCCTTTCTCTGGCGCACCAATGATTTTTTTAAACTATGAGGCTGTCTTGTACAAGCCTTCCACGTGTATTACTTGTTTATGTATGTCTTTATCAAGTTCCCTCCTCACCTATACGCAGTCCCTAGAGGTTGAGGCTGGCAGGTAAAAAAAAAAAAAAACAGATAGATTTCTTATACGGAAGATTCATGTTTACTGAGATCTCTTTAATACGGCATTGCTTTTATTATCTCAAATGTTTCATTATCCAATGTTTATCTTGGCGCTTTTAAATATTCCATTATCCACTTTTACTAACTCGCATTTAAGTGTATTATAATCTACTACGACGCTGGTTAAAAACCCTTCTGATGACACTTTTAATTATTCAACTATCCACATACTACACTTTAAAACTTATATTTTCTACTCTACACTACAATACCTGTATTAAATACGTTATCTTTAGCTATAAAGCGTCTTCCATTATTCATTATCCAAAAAGTATTCAGTATTCATTATTCTCTACGCCTAGACGTCTTCAGACATTTAGTTATCCTAAATTCGCTCTAACACTTTTAAATATATATATTCTATTATCCATTTTAACTCAGAAATTAGTCGCAAAATGCTTTAAAATATACTTACTTACTTAGTCGTTCCTTTAAAACATAGTGTTATTAAACGTCCCGTTATAGCTTCAGAATATTCCATTATACAGTAAATGTTATCATTACTATTTAGTGACTTAACGATCGGCGAGAGCGACTGTATTTATCCTTCATAGTGAGTATGTTTCCCCCAGTTTAGAAAGCGTGATGAGCTTTTCGTTACTAGTATTAGAAATTGTATCCCAAATACATGTAAAATATATTAAAACAGTAAACTGTAGGATGCCGGAAGAATTACAAAAACTAAATAAATGTACACAAGACCTATTACAAAACAATTAATTAATTAAGCAATTAAAATCAAATAAAATCAATCCGAAGAAAACAATTTGAAAAGCTGACATACTTTCAAAGTAGGAAAAACAAATAATACTGACACCGAATGGCCAGGACCTGACAGCAGAAAAGAGTCACGTATACCTTGGTTTTAGACTTGATAATAGGGTAACAACAAAGTGCAAGGCATTAAATGGCCCTGAAGAAATACTCAGCAAGACCTGCTTCGGACATAGACCATGAAATATTGAAGGTGTTATATACATAATATGTTAGATAGAATTCCTCTTCAGGAATCTCTATAAAATTAAGCTACGACAGAATAACCATTACTCAAAACGTAGCTGAGATAACCATTATTGGAACAATGAAAACCCCAATTAATAAAGACGCATCCACAAACACTTTCTGTGTATGTGTGTGTTTACGAGTATATATATATATATATATATATATATATATATATATATATATATATATATATATATATATATATATATATATATATATATATATATATATATATATATATATAATTGTCTTTAGTTCTTAGGAGGGTGGGTGGGAAATAAACCTAGCTCTTCAAGCTAGAACAGTTGGCTTCCCTTTAACCCAAAAAAGTCTTACTATCAGGAAATACTATTTTATATCGCCGAGCCAAACTTCAGAGATGTGACGGTATTGCCTTGCCTGCTTTGCAGTAGTGGTCCAACAATGGCCAAAACTCAAGAGTATCTAATATAGGCTTCAAAGGTATCTACCTTCGCACAAGATTACTCTTGGCAGAGATGTAGATAGAAGGGTGATGACACTTCTATTACAAAGGGAGTCTTCACAAGATACTCAGAATAAGCGAGAACAATACTGCTTTAGCTGAGTATGTTAACTCTGTAATTCTGCCGACGCTTTTGTGAAGGATTTAAGCACTTATTACTTTCAGCTCGTTTAGGTCCCCACCCCTGATTTACTCAGTGGAATTATATTATTATAGTATAGCTCTGTTTAGAGTGTGCGAGGTAATTTGACTGAGACAAACATGCAGTAACTTTAAAATGATTAAATCGAAGTTAAATTTGTAACATTACAAATAACAAAATTTAATAATCACTTTAGGTTTTAACAGTTGGAAAATAATTTGAATAGTTATGGATCAATACAATTTATCATCAGTCTTTAGGGAATATGAGATGTTACAAGAAGTTCAAGTGGCAGCATATATTTGAACTTGATCAAGGTTGTCGGGGGTAGCTCTATTACCAGAAATGTCAAGGAGAGTCTACCACGTGGGTCCTTTGTCTTAAAGCTTAGGCCACTGTTCCCTTCTTGTTTCAGAGATAGTACGTTCTGCTGGTACCACCAATAACTATGGTAAAAGAATAGAACGAAACGCTCTTCTGAGTATGTGTGGTGGATTTGATGTTATGAATTGTTGTAGGTATTATTATATTTGTATTAAATGAGATTAGCTATGAAGGTCCCTGAATATACCCAATAATATTGTGAACTTTTCAGGGTACCTTTCCACTACCACCTTTTTATCTCATTCAAAATGTATTTATATTAGTATATTAAATGACTTCGGGTTGTGTCTAGGGTTATGAATGTAGAGTGTGATGCACAATAATCAACAAACATACAAACAAATAGTTTATTATTCACAACAGCACACAGTACTACCACAATAACATACAAACGACACTCTAAAAGGCTATCTTATTTAAGACTGTGGTTGAATTTTGTGTAAATAAGATTTTTACAGTTTTATTATCCTGATTCAAATTTATTTGTAATCAGGACTGACAATTTAAAAGTGAAATCAAAATAATCATTTATATCAGTCAAATAGCACAATAGATCCTTTGTTTATATTCTTCTTCTTCTTCCGTCCTTAGCCACCGACCGTCAAAGCAGTCAGTGGCCATTACGCTTAGTGGCGTCTTAGGGCAACAGCAGATAGGTTTTCTTTGCCATTGTTTCCCATCACGCCTATTGGCGTCTTTAGGGCAACGGCAAATCAATCCATTTGCTGTTGTTTCCGTAATCGAAGTGACTGGCAAACGGGTGATCAGCCCGTTGGTCTTTGTTTATATATAAAATATTTTTCTAATATACGTCTGTAGTGTTCTCCTACTTTAAGGTAATACTGGTAGTACCACTAGGATGTTGTTTTAAATCATATCCTTTTTGAAATTTTTGTTTCTATTTTGTCACTTGTGGAACTATTAAATATCTGTCCCAGTTTCATTCACTGTCATTACATAGTTCTTTTAAAGATCTGTAGTTGAGCTCTCAGGTGCCGAACGAGAACTTAACTTGGCCGTAGAATATAGGTTGAACATTTCCTCTGCTCGCTTGACAATCTGTTCCCTGTTTGATAGGCAATGGCCACTAGCATGGGCTCGCAGTAAACAGGCAGAGTCCTGAATCAATCAATTTTCAAGCGTTTGGTACCACATTAACGTCAGTACCCAGGACCTCTGAAATGTGAAGGTATGCATTGTAAATTTTCTTTTCTTCTTTCCACTCTGTAAAGTGTCAGTCTGTATGCTCTGTAAGGAAGAGTGGTGTGTTGTTGAGATCAGGCATGCTCCAGTCTACCCAGCTGTAAATGGGTAACTCACCCTAGTCCTGAGTTAGGGAAGGCAAAGGCTCCAGGGGAAGCAGGCCCTAAACTTGGTCACTTCAACCGACGCAGGATGGTGTATGTATGAAGTAGAAGTGTAGAGTGTGATTACCGCGAATGGTGTACTGTTCGTGTGCTGACCAATATAACCACTCATACACTTGTGTCTACAAGGCACCAATGCAGACTGCTGGAATCTTTGTTTACTCAATTTATTCAGACGTACACACTGGGACATACGAGTACATCATGGTATGTTGACATATCAATTTGTAGGTATACATA
The DNA here is from genome assembly GCA_024509875.1 of Oreohelix idahoensis. Taxonomy (NCBI): domain Eukaryota; kingdom Metazoa; phylum Mollusca; class Gastropoda; order Stylommatophora; family Oreohelicidae; genus Oreohelix; species Oreohelix idahoensis. The sequence goes on from JAMPIV010018650.1 coordinate 183,271, forward strand.
GCAGATCTGAAGTCATGACACATTCAGAAATAATGGGCAGTACATCAAAAGTTCAATGTCATGATACATTATGGCCGCATCCCCCTATCTGACTAAACGCGTCAGTGAAGGCAGATCGGTAAATAACTAAAGTTACTTGACGTCCATAGTTTGTAGTATATATTATGAAACCACGAAAGGGGGTTTCTAGCAAGATTGAGATCTCCCTGTCACTGTCCGATAATAGGATAAATAATCTGTTCTCTTGGCAGTGATCAAAACATATGATGACCGAAATCTAACATGGCTGCCTCCCTGAGTTGTCGTTCACTCATTCATAGGAAGGAGAATATAAGCCAGAGTTAATTTATAATGGGTATATAAATGATTTCATAAATGTTTCCATACAGCTCTACGGTGATCAGGTTAATTCACGTAGCCATAACCGCTGTAGGAAAGTCTGTCATCTTCGTCGATACAAAACACGACCCTAGCGATACGAAGCACAATGTTCCATCTAGGTCGAATCGACATGAGATCATCAAAATAGGGTCTGGCAATACATGGAGTCCGAATTATACATTGTACCGTACCTTAGGAGAGTCTCTAACATAAACTATAGTAGAGATACCATCTCCTTTAGAAGAAAACCACTTCATGAATTATATTTCCTTAAGAATCTACCAGCCCTTTGAAAAATGCGTACCCGCCATTATCACGGTACATCGGAACTCATCACGACTTGTCAAGACAACTCATACTTCCGCTAGACCGGAATAACAAGAATCTAGTCCCTCCTACCCATCCAAAATATACAATATAGGACTGATTCTACTTGTACTAATAATATGTAATACATATGAATTCAGGCCATAAACACAATAAGCAAATTAATATATTTTCTGGCCCTAAAAAATAAGTACAAACGTAAGCGCAATATCCTTGCGCCGGATCAATATCCAGAACGATTACTCCTATAATCAAAAGTGTGAATCAAACATGGATTCTCTCGCTTTTACCATAGACAGCATTTTCATACACAAATGAATGAATGTCTATATTTTTCCCATATTAAATAGCCATATCGATTTTTGTAATATGTGCGTCAAAATATGCACGCAACAGATTACCACACCCCTCGGGAAAAAAAAATGGTACATTTTTTTTTTTGAAATACATCTAGGAGCAACATACAATAGGCTCACAACGCACCAATAACAATGCGCAGATGATAAGCATAAGTTTTATGACCTTAGAGAAAGTACTTCTCTAAGTATAAATATTTCCAGAGAGGTGTCACCAACGCATACTACAATATTAGCAATGACACAATTTCCACATTAGTTTATACATAAATTTCATCTAAGATATCTTAACATCATGATCATCAAAGACGAAAAACATTGAAAGATCAGCGGTGAATAAATATCAATGAACCGCTAAGTAGTGTTACAATCAATATATGATATATTACATATGTGTACACATTTCAACATAGAAACAACTGTATCAAAGTTGTATAACAGTTATGAATCATGTGGGCATCTAGACAAAATATCTGCCATCACATTTTCTGACCCACGGATAGCTCGCACCGAAAAATGAAATGGCTGTAGAGCAATCGCGTATCGCGTTGATCTCGCGCTCTTCAGATTTTTACTCTGAATAGCCGTAAGAGCTTTCTGGTCAGTTTCCACAATGAAATGCGCGCCCAGAAGAAATCTTTGCAGTTTAAGGATTGACCAAACCATAGCCAATAATTCACGGTCTAGGACCGAGTAATTCTTCTCTGCGGCATTTAATTTCCGAGAAATATACATCACAGGATGCAGAGTTCCAGAGTACTCTTGCATTAGTGCAGCTCCAATCCCGGTGGATGAAGCGTCACTACGAAGAATAAATGTCTTATCCTTAGAAGGCAATACTAGGATAGGTGAAGTAGAAAACATAGTTTTAACCTTATCCAAAGAGGATTGACATTCTTGAGTCCAATGGACTACATTAGGAGACCCTTTCTTTAGCAAGGAAGAAAGAGGTGACATAATGGAGGACAGATTCGGGATGAATCGTCCATAAAATTGTATTAGACCTAAGAGACTTCGTACTTGCTTTTTAGTCTTAGGAATAGAAATGTTAAGTATCTTACTTGTATTATGGTCTTCTGTTTTTAGGAACCCATGACCAACACGGTGTCCTAAGAAAGATATTTCGCTAAAACCAATACATGCTTTCGATGGTTTCGCTGTCAGGTTATGCTCGCGTAAGATAGACAATAGTTCATTTATACCATTATAGTGATCGTTCCAAGTATCACTGAAAAGACAGATGTCATCAAGATACGCAATGACATCTGAGCGATGAGATAGGATTCGACGCATCATGCGTACAAATGTTGCAGGGGCGTTCATAAGACCGAAAGGCATGAAATTCCATTGGAATAGACCCCTAGGCGTCGAAAAAGCAGTAAACGGTTTGGCGTGTTCGGATAGTGGAACTTGCCAATATCCCTTAGACAAATCGAGTTTAGTAAAGAAGTGAGAATTCGATAGTCTCGTAAGTAGCTCTTCTAGTAAAGGCATAGGTTCAGCATCGAATTTAGTCACTTGATTCAATTTGCGATAATCCACGCAAAGACGTATGTTATTGTCTTTTTTTCGTACTATAACCATCGGCGAAGAATATGCTGATGTGGATGGTTCAATAATTTTTAACTCTATCATCTCATCTAACTCTTTCTCTACCTGTGCTTGAAAATGTATCGGGATAGGATACGGTCTGACTCTTATAGGACTATGGTCAGTAAGAATAATGTCATGTTGAATGACATCAGTTTGACCAGGAATGTCAGTAAGGACATCCTGAAATTGTTCTAACATAGTAGAAACTTGTTTCTGCTCTCCTGGAGATAATTCTGGAGAAATTGCAACATCTTTCCATGATTCATTAGAGTGAAGAGGAATCATTGGAAAAGGTAAATTTACATCCGAGAAACTCGTTTCCTCATCCTGTATTACTGACAGAGATGAGTACTGTCCATGTTGGACTGGAAAATCGTCCGTTGCCTGGAAAACAGGTTGTAAATAATCAGGACGTTCATGGAATTCCGTGAGCATGTTGATGTGGAAGGTTTTACGCTTCCCGTCAATATCGACGATATAGTCAACATCGGAAACTTTTGATATTATATCGTACGGACCTTTCCAAGAAATGAGAAGTCTATTTTCCCTACAAGGTAGCAAGACAAATGCTTTGTCACCTGGACAAAGTTGACGCAAACATCTCTTTTTATTGGCAAATTCCCTTGCCTTCTGTTTCGCAAATTCAGAAGAAGCAGTTGCCAATTTGCATGCTTCAATAATCTTGTGTCTAAGTGCGATGACATATTCATAAGAGGATTTTGTGTCATCGACAATATTATCAGCAGTTATAAGATCATGAAGTAAGGACATAGGACCTCGCGGTTTCGCGCCAAAGACAAGTTCAAAGGGAGAAAATCCTGTATGTTCGTTGGCGACCTCTCTATATGCAAAGAGAGCCGCGGGTAAAACCCTATCCCAATCCTGAGGATGATCTTCTGTTATCTTACCTAGTAGGTTTTTCAGAGTTCTATTCAAACGTTCCACCATCCCATTGGACATAGGATGATAAATACTACTCAGCGATCTCTCTATCTTCAGAGTCGACATTACTTGAGACATGGTATCCGATATGAGTTGGGTACCATGGTCGGATAATATTTCTGCTGGAAACCCCAGACGAGAAAATATTAACCAAAGAGCATCTGCGACATCAGCAGTAGTTATGCTCTTTAGAGGAACAGCCTCCGGCCAACGTGTGCACATATCAACACACGTCAAAATAAATTGGTGTCCTCTAGCAGACTTTATCTTAAATGGACCAATGATGTCTATCGCCATTTTTTGAAATGGCCGAATGGGAATGTCTGCAGCCTGAATAGGTGCATCATGGCGTGGACCTCTGGATTTAATCTCTTGACATACTTTACAAGATCGACAATAGATTCGTATGTCCTTATTCACAGCAGGCCAAAAGAAAGATTGAAGAACTCTAGCTTTAGTACGGGAAAAACCCATATGTCCAGCACACTGCGAATCATGAGCGTGCTGTAAGATTTTAACTCTCATATTTTTAGGCACAAGGATTTGAGAATGAATGGACTTAGCGGAGTCTTGTACCATACGTACAAGTACGCCATTCTTCATCGTAATCCAAGATTTACGATTTGTATCCTTATTCGGATCACCTTTTGTTGCCAGAGTAAAGAATTTCTTTAGAGTAGGATCATCTTCCTGCTGTTTGATAAAGGAATCGTGGGAAATCTCCAAGGGATCATCTTGGATCTGCGCATCATTATCTTCAGAATGTGAAGATTGTGGCATATTAAGAGCTTGAGCCCTAGTGATTACTGCATTAGCAGATTGCATATTAACATTTTCCCAATTAGAAATTTGCTGTGGAGTGCATTCTTTCACCCCATGAATGCGACCGATGATAAGATCAGCGATCGGATTCGGCAAGAGACATGCTTGCACCTCTCCTGTAAAGAAAGGCGTAGCAATATTGATAATGGCAGTGGAGTACTTCTCCAATGTGCCACCAAATGTTACACATTTGACTATATTGCCTGTAGCTCGAGAAGGATTTACGAGTGATTGCCTCACTCCAATGGTAGTGCACCCCGAATCGAAAAGAATTGATACCGGAGTACCATCTATTAGGCCCCTATTAAAGACAAGAGCACCCCTTCCATTATGCGCAATTGACGCATGGAGAGCGGGAAGCGGGTGACCGCAGCTTAAAGTAGACACTGTGGTTGGATCGAATAATGTTTTGCATTGCGAACACTCAGATGCTCTAGCAAAATCGAAAGCGGAATTTGCTACACTGTTGGAGTCTTTTTTATCATTATTCTGATTATCGGTGTCGTGGAACTCCTGTTGTGCAGAGTTAGCCTGGTAATAAGATTTACCATGTCTTTTGTGTTGTGATCTACCTCGGTTATAATTGTCTCTATAATTATTATTGCCTCTGTTATAACCCCTATTTGGGTTTGAATCATAATATTCATGATCATAATCATCACGCTCGTTATATTGAGTATCCCTGTAATATTGTTTCTTTTGTCTCCATGAAGCACTTGGGTAGTTCCTATAGCTACTCCCTTTTCGAGAATTTCTAACATTATGGGTACCCCTCGCGTGTCGAGGACTATCAGCCCGATTCCAGTTCTTCGAAGAAGAACCCTGATTTGAGTGGTTATCTTGGTTTTGATACTTATTCCAATTAACCTTTTTATCAAATTTATTTTTAGCTCCTTGGAATTTGTGTGAGTAATTCTGATTATATTCTGTTGCCGAAGCAACTGGCATACTCTCTTTAATGTTAGAGTTACTAAGAATCATGTCAGGGTGTGCCGTGGCATACTGGTCACAATATTCTTCCATTTGCTTTATTGTACCAGGTTTACGCTCATGTAAGAACTCTAGGAATGATTTATTTACAGAAGACATGACCTTGTCTCTTAGCAATAAATCCGTAAGACCATCAAATGTTTTCTCTGTTTTGGATAATTCAATCCATCGTGAAAGTGTAATTCGTGCTTTTGAGATGAAATCTGAGAATTCTACACCTACCTCAGGTCTCATTGTTTTAAACAAAAGACGGTAACCTTCCTCAGACAGCTGATATCTCTTTATCAAAGCTGCCCTAACAGCATCATAATTATCTTTGTCGGCCTCTTCAACAAAATATAACTTACTTAGGGACTCCCCTTTTAGATTTTCAGACAACTGATTCACATACTGTGATTTGTCAACATTATGAGATCGACAAGCCCGTTCAAATCTAGAAAGCCAAAATGTTATGTCATCACTGGTAGGGTTAAACGCTGGTACCTTGACCTTGTACACAAAGGGTTTACCATTACCACCAGATGCCTGATTAACATTACTCATACATGTCAATTTTAATTTCTCTAATTCAAACTCATGTTCTCTTATTGCTTTTCTCTCTTCAGCTTCTCTATCTAATCTTCTCTGTTCTGCAGCAGCTTCTAATTTTTTCTGTTCTGCAGCAGCAGCAACTTCTAATTTTTTCTGTTCTGCAGCAGCAGCAACTTCTAATTTTTTCTGTTCTGCAGCAGCTTCTAATTTCTTCTGTTCTGCAGCAACTTCTAATTTTTTCTGTTCTGCATCAGCTTCTAATTTCTTCTGTTCTGCCTCAAATCTCCTTTCCTCCATTTGCATCTGCAATTTCTTTAGTTCAGCAGCAGTATCAGCTTCTTTTTCTAATCTTTTTTCTTCAGCCAGAGCTTTTTTTTCTTCAGCAGCAGCTTCTCTTTCTAATCTTTTTTCTTCAGCCAGAGCTTTTTTTTCTTCTATTTGAAGTTTTCTCTCCTCAGCCGCAGCTTTTTTTTCCTCAGCAGCAGCTTTTCTTTCTTCAACAGCAGCAGCAGTTTTTTTCTCTTCTGCAGCTAATGCTTTGTCATATTGAGCAACAGCCCATTGTTCTAAGTCTTTTCCAGTCTTATCAAGAGATTTTCCTTGTGCAATGAAATAATCTAATGTAGACATATTGTCTTCTTAAATCAGAAACCTGAAAAAGTAAATAAATTACCCTATTTCGTTTTAATGGGAGACAAGTCTATACCATAGACTTAGTCTTAGTCCAAACTTGTATGGTTTATAATAACCAATGATAACTTGAGTACCTGTGGACAACAATAACTGTATCTCAAATACTGTGGGGACAAGCCTTACAAAGGTCTTGTATACCTCAATGTAATCAAAGATCACTTGAGTACCTGTGGAAAAAATATTTCCCTTTACCAATCACTTTGGGAGACAAGCCTTACAAAGGTCTTGTACATTTTGTTTTATAACAATAACAATCATAAAGTACTGATCTGTACTATACTATCAGTGTATACCACTATACGTCATATGTCAACTAAAGACATTACAAAGGACAAACAAGAAAAGACAATATGAACACATTTGCAGAGATCAAATTAAATTAAATAGGAGAAATGAAAAAAAATGATCACAGAAACCGTGATGATAACTGCCATAATATAACAAGACAAATAACGCCACAGTGTATAAACATAAGGGTGTAAAAAACTGAAATGAAAGAAAAGATGAGACCTACAATTATACAAACAAATCAAACAAAACTAAGGAACACAAAATTATTACCAAAAACAACGAAGAAAAGAACACCTCATCACAACTAACAGAAATAGCAGCAAATTGTTGCTAACAAATTTCCAATTAAGAAAATGTGTACCTATAGAATACTAGTCCAGACCAATGTCACTCGGCATACCTTGTACTAGTCACACAGAACATAAACTAATTTAATACATAACAAATAACATGTAAGCATAAATAGCATATAGCATACAATATAATTTATGTCATGAATGGAATGTGTTGCAGGTATAGTGTTGTAAAGCAGGCACAGTTTATTTTAATACTAATAACTTGCCACTTTATTCAGTAATAGATTTAATTTTAAACTATTACACTGTCAATTTTTCTCTGTTGAGCATATGAAGATCCAACGATGAACTATGCACTTTATGTTCAACAACACTGTGATTCTTCTGTACGTTGAGAAATGTCAACAATACTGCTCCAGATATTTTCTACACTTGATACCACTGTCCTGTGTAATACTGTCTGTACAGCGAAAAACTGTCAACAAGCGCTGACCTAGATACAGCATCCTATCGGTAATACAGGTCAAGCTGACATCGACTGTATAGCTGTCCTACTGGTGTTGATGTGGTCAAACAAATGTTCTTTCAGCTGTAAACTGTGATTCTCAACACAAAACTGCGTAAGCTGGACCCAGGAATCTGGCTCGCCACTGTAAAGTTTCTTTTCTTCTTTCCACTCTGTAAAGTGTCAGTCTGTATGCTCTGTAAGGAAGAGTGGTGTGTTGTTGAGATCAGGCATGCTCCAGTCTACCCAGCTGTAAATGGGTAACTCACCCTAGTCCTGAGTTAGGGAAGGCAAAGGCTCCAGGGGAAGCAGGCCCTAAACTTGGTCACTTCAACCGACGCAGGATGGTGTATGTATGAAGTAGAAGTGTAGAGTGTGATTACCGCGAATGGTGTACTGTTCGTGTGCTGACCAATATAACCACTCATACACTTGTGTCTACAAGGCACCAATGCAGACTGCTGGAATCTTTGTTTACTCAATTTATTCAGACGTACACACTGGGACATACGAGTACATCATGGTATGTTGACATATCAATTTGTAGGTATACATAGCAGATCTGAAGTCATGACACATTCAGAAATAATGGGCAGTACATCAAAAGTTCAATGTCATGATATATTATGGCCGCATCCCCCTATCTGACTAAACGCGTCAGTGAAGGCAGATCGATAAATAACTAAAGTTACTTGACGTCCATAGTTTGTAGTATATATTATGAAACCACGAAAGGGGGTTTCTAGCAAGATTGAGATCTCCCTGTCACTGTCCGATAATAGGATAAATAATCTGTTCTCTTGGCAGTGATCAAAACATATGATGACCGAAATCTAACATGGCTGCCTCCCTGAGTTGTCGTTCACTCATTCATAGGAAGGAGAATATAAGCCAGAGTTAATTTATAATGGGTATATAAATGATTTCATAAATGTTTCCATACAGCTCTACGGTGATCAGGTTAATTCACGTAGCCATAACCGCTGTAGGAAAGTCTGTCATCTTTGTCGATACAAAACACGACCCTAGCGATACGAAGCACAATGTTCCATCTAGGTCGAATCGACATGAGATCATCAAAATAGGGTCTGGCAATACATGGAGTCCGAATTATACATGGTACCGTACCTTAGGAGAGTCTCTAACATAAACTATAGTAGAGATACCATCTCCTTTAGAAGAAAACCACTTCATGAATTATATTTCCTTAAGAATCTACCAGCCCTTTGAAAAATGCGTACCCGCCATTATCACGGTACATCGGAACTCATCACGACTTGTCAAGACAACTCATACTTCCGCTAGACCGGAATAACAAGAATCTAGTCCCTCCTACCCATCCAAAATATACAATATAGGACTGATTCTACTTGTACTAATAATATGTAATACATATGAATTCAGGCCATAAACACAATAAGCAAATTAATATATTTTCTGGCCCTAAAAAATAAGTACAAACGTAAGCGCAATATCCTTGCGCCGGATCCATATCCAGAACGATTACTCCTATAATCAAAAGTGTGAATCAAACATGGATTCTCTCGCTTTTACCATAGACAGCATTTTCATACACAAATGAATGAATGTCTATATTTTTCCCATATTAAATAGCCATATCGATTTTTGTAATATGTGCGTCAAAATATGCACGCAACATGCATCCTTCGTAATATCTATCATACACTAATAGTCCACAGTTAAGGACATGTACATTACAAACAAACAAAAGGATCATATCCTTATACAAACCTATGCCACCATTTTCTTTTGATGTGACAATGTACACCAGTATTCCTTTCCCTAATAGTTACAACGCCACTGCAATTCCAGCTGTAATCTCTTCCATATAATAGGATAGGTGTTATGCTCCTTTATGACAATCATACATATTCTTGTATTTTACACCTCTCTGACAGTCTATCACATGGTGGATCAATCTTTAGGCTTTGCCTCATGTTCGCTATAGACCCACTCATGTCCAGACATATATTATTATTTCACATTCAATTTTTACATAAAATACAGGTTAATAAATGTCAATCTTACCATAATTTTCAATGAAATATACACAGAGACGATGACTGACACAGTCTCGATCTGTTTTATTGCCCAGGCTGCTTAGAACTTGTATTTTAAAGCACAGCCTGCTCTCATCTATCACTGTTGAAAATTTTCTTAGAAATGGCGTCCCCCTTAACGCTTATTCTGACAATATCGATTCAGTTAGCCAATCGCTATTAATATCACAAGGGTAAACAGTCTTTTTTCAAAAAATATCACTCAAACTTTTCCTACGTTACTAGGTTATTTATGTTTATTCAAAGGTCAGCCAATAATATTTAGTCTCACTTCAAATGCCACCCAATCAGATTCACTGTACTATCCTAGCCTATCTGTCACCTACTTTTTTCCCCAAAAATATGCGATCCAATCTAAGCAGATATGACTTGACCTGACAGTATCTCTGATCTCTATGTATTGTTTTATCAATATTTAATTAGTTAAGGGACTATTTATATAACTAATAACATATTCTTGGTCAGCAAGTCTTCAGGTACACGAATATACAATTTTTAAGGGGCTATGTGGTTTGGTTCAAAATTCTATCTTTTTTTTCTATGTTAGTTGTTTATTTTTAAACTACCTCCTGTTCACTTCTTTTCTCATGTACTTACGAGATAATTACGAGAGCTTAGGTCATTCATAATAAGAGCTTAACATGTTTACATGACCGTAGTGTCCACAATTCTAACTTTTTCATTGTATTTGGGGAAACCCCTAAGGCAAGGCTTGCCCCTGTGCTATGGTTGCTTTTAGTTTAAAATCAATGCGAAACGAATTAGCATTTCATCTCCTTGCCCCTCCTCGTTCCACAATGCATTTTAGGCAAATATTTTCTTAGAACTAGGAAAAGTGGTTGTTTATGTCAAGGACGAATTGGAAAAATTGGGGTACCGTTTTGTTCAGCTATTCGTTTGCAAATAATAATCTGAAGGCGTAGGCGATACCAACCGTTCTAGCAGAAAATTCTTTTGTACTTTCTTATCTTTGCCTTTATGCCCTATATTGTTATATACTAATTTAGATATTGTATTTAGAAGTCACTACAGTATGGCGTTTTTCACCCCAAATAGTTATGGGTTCCTATCTTCCCATACCACCATCCCAATTACTCAGACTTTACCCTCGATGGGAATTAAATTTAATCCCTCGGGATAAACTTTATTTACATTTAAATAGAATAGCTTTCATAGTTACTTTATATTTAAATGAAAAGGTTAATAATACAGATATAGTCAGTTTACATATACATCTCCACGGATTGAAAAGTCTTCACAATATCAATTGAATATGTTTTCATTTATATTTACACTGATTGAAAAGTTTGAAACTTCCATTAACTTTAAAATGAATATTTTCACATAGACATCTACACGGGTTTAAAGCTTGAAAACTTACATTTTTAAAGTGACTATGTTTATAGGGACATTTACACTGCTTTGAAAATGTAAGTATTACACTTAGAATGTACATCATTTCTTTCATCTTTCCCTCCCTGCTCCATAAGGAACCTGGAACTACTTTATGCTTTTAGTTCTCTTTACGAAACTAGCAATAAAGCAATCACCAGCCAGTGCAGTGATGGTTCATGAATCATCATTCTATACGCTGAGGTTGCCAGCCTCAAATGACTTTGACATCCAATAGCGAGTTTCACACATTAAACTTCACATGGTAATATATATATATATATATATATATATATATATATATATATATATATATATATATATATATATATATATATATATATATATATATATATATGTTAGTTCACATGTTAGTAATAAATATGAAATGTAAATCACAACTTACGCCAATCCTGACTCACAGACTTTTTGCTCAGATGAATAAAAGAGACTTGAATCGGCCTCTTACACGCGTCTGGGGTGTCGTTAATTTAATAAGTCCCCTCTCTGACTTCGTGTGTGGTCCTTCAGTTTCCTCAGTCCCGGTTTCCTTATTTAAAATGTTAGAGATTTCCTGGGCTATATTGTAAGTCCTGATGAATACTCCAATAAAAGGTGTCCGGTATTTTAAGAAGGAATTATGAATTATAATTCTTCACTGTAGCAGTCTTGTGTCTTGGCGAGCGATTTCTCAAGTGAAATAGCTTGAGAAAATGGTCAGATTAAATTCCCTGCCTTCCCACGCCTTCGTTTGTTATGAGCTATCAAAAAACTCCAATCATATTCAAAGAGGTCGGGTTATGGGATAATTTCAAAATATTCCGACATCGGATAATTTTGAATGTAAGGCAGAGGTCAACTCTCCCATATATGGTAATAAGATGTCCGATGCCCTTGTGTACAAACTTCCAAACACACCGGTAACCGCATATGACCATGTGTTTGAGATGTAGCAATCTTACTTTTATCTAAACTAATCTTGTCATCCATGTCTGTCTGTAAGTTGTCTCCTCATTTCAAAGCTTTGGTGATGCGTGCGCACAGGTCTTATCGGTGATTAAGCCGATAGCGCTGGCCGATGTACGTTTTAATCTGCCGCGCCTATTGCCAAAAAATCTGGGCAGCGCCAAGCAAATGTGATTATTATCACCTACAGGGAGTGTCGAATGATTTGATAAAATCAAATATCTGCTACTTAGCAGAAAAATAACGAAGAAAGAAAGAAAAGTGCGACAATTGAGAGCAAATAATAAAAATCAGTACCACAAATGTACCGATACTGTCGGAGCGAAACAAAGATCGATAGGGGCCGCCCCGTTTTGTCACAAGAGGCACTTCTGGATAAAATTACCTAGCGTATCGACATTCTCTTCTATAGCACGTTTCACTAGCTTTGCCCAACTTCAAAATGCTGTATCTCAGCGAATATATAACGCATAAAAGTGAAATTTTGTGTGTGAATTTGAAATGGCATAGACCCTATGAATTAAATTTTTCATTAAAATGCGGCCATTGGTTTTAATTTTTGTTTCTTTGCGATATAATATAAAATCCTACTTGCCAGCACACATCACACACACACATATTGAAATGTCTACAGTAAATTATACGACCTCATTTGCACATTTTTGGTTTATCAAGCAATTGGCATGATTTTTGTGTGAAATTGCGTGAAATTGCACTTCTTGAACATAAAACAGTTTATTTCCGGTTTTACGCACACATTGTCAATCAGTGGCGTGTCTACAAAAAGTATTGTGTGGCTAAGTAGGAAAAATGAGTCTGCGAGTACATGTTATGACATTACAGCAAATCACAAATAGGATTTTTAAGTATTTCTGCAATGAAGCTACTCGAGGAAAACTATATCATTCTATTTCAAACACACAAAAGAGGACTATTCATGCCTTGGGGATAAGCAAACGATCATTGCACTGCTGGATAGCGACATCTGAAATTTGTAATTCCAGTGTTTTACACACGAAAAATAGGCCAAGAGTGGTGGATAATTTTGACAGAGAATTGATCCGCAGAGAAATTTGCAATATGTTTCTCAATAATGAGGCAGTGACTTTAAGGAAATTGAAAATTTGGTTAAGAAAGAATAATGACATTGATATTTCCAAATCTACGCTATGGAGGACTATTAGGAGTTTGGGATTCAATTTTAGAAAATATGTTGGTGGTAGAAACCTTATTTGTGAGAAGCCTCATATAGTTGCAATGAGAAGCAAATATTTACGCGAGATCAGAGAAATGAGAAGAGATTGTTATGATTTTCTGTATTTAGATGAAACTTGGATCAATGCGCACCACAGTAATGAACGAGAATGGCAATCATCTGATGGGACAACTAAGAGACTAGTACCAAGCAGCAAAGGACAGCGACTAATAATTGCACATGCAGGAAGCAGCCATCATGGGCTTCTAAATAATACTGAACTCACATGTGTTTCAAAATCCACAGATAATAGGGATTATCATACAGAGATGAATGGCAAGATATTTCAAGATTGGATTGTGAATCATGTACTTCCTTCCTTGGATACACCGTCGTGTTTGATAATGGACAATGCTTCATATCACAACGTTGTGGCACCAGAAGATAAAGTTCCTAATTCATCAAGTACTAAACGACATTCCATTCAACAAAATGTCCCTGAAGCCTGAATTAATTGGAATTGTAAAAAAGACACAGCATACAAAGATATTTCTCATAGACAAGGCAATCCATGCACAGATGTTTAAGATTGCTTCCTTACCATTCTCACTTAAACCCAATAGAATTAGTCTGGGCTAAAATTAAGGAACAGGTAGCAACAGAAAACAGAACGTTCAAATTAAAAGATGTTGAAATACTTACAAAAGCCGCCATCTCCAATATAGCCAGGGATTATTGGAAGAAATGTGAGAACCATGTGTTACAAGAGGAAGGGGAATATTGGAAGAATGATGGTTTGTCCTTCATTCAGCCGAGATTGATTATCAATTTCTCAGAGACATCTGATTATGATTCGGATGAAGTTTAATTTCTTTAAAGATGACCTTACCGTTATTTACAAGCACATTAGAGGAGCAACGTTCTATTATGATATTTATGAACCGCAAAGAGGTGATACCTATTGAAATAATTAGATCAATGAAGGTCCAGTTTGATAGCGCATTAAATGTCAATGACAAACAATGTCACGAGTATCTCCAATGCAGATCATTTAAGAAATCATCTTCAACAGGTATTCATATGCAAACGTGATGGCCACATTATTGTAATAGGTCAAGGGTCATGGCTGTTGAAGTGCGTGCAAGAGGGCTTGTGGCTGCATCAGTGTATGATCTATTGAAACTGTTGGGGCTGAGGGGACAGTCGAGAACAAGGGCCCTGAAGAGGCTTAGTGAAACTGCCGAAAAGGCATCAGGCTGGCTGTGGAACAACCGCAATGGGGAATGGAGATCGTAACAATAAACGCTGCGGTACAGAAAACACCAGGAATTTTTCTAAGTCCACAATACGCTGAGGTTTGTGGTGGACTAGTGAACGGGCTGCGACTCAGGGGCGACAAGCGGTGTATACTATAAGGGGTGTGTAAAGTGCAATCTTTACTATCTTGCAATATAATACATTTATATACTTATTATGTTCGCAAATATTTTGTAAACAAAGTATTTCCTTTTTAAGTGCTTAAGGAGAAGTCATTTTTGAGTTACTTCCCTTGAAAGGAGTTCCGTCATCTTCGATCGGACTCCGCGGACGAATCTAGGCCTACTGCGATTTATTCTTTGCCTGGGTAGGAATAGATTGTTCTTGCTTCAGTATATCTATGGCCTGAATTTATACGTAGTGTTTGTATGAGTAGGACGAGTCTGTCTTATAGATGTATATCTTTACCTTTCTAAGTCGAACTATGTTGGTTGTCGCTAGAAAAGGTCAAAGGCTATGCAGCGGAAGTATCGCTAGCAGGGGGTGTGATTCATGGCTGTCATCCTGTCGGGATGTCGAATTTTGTTGTAGCCGGCTTATCGCCGAAAAAGTGATCTATAAGTAGATGGGGAAAAGTGATAGTCATTTAGACATGTTGTATGTACTTTACCCCAGTGTTTATTCTCTTTGGCCAAGGAATGGCAAAGTTATATTTCGCATAGAAAGGTAAAACCACAATTTATTATGAACTTGGGCTTCGCCATCGTTGTCGATAAGCAGATGCACAGTGGTACTTTTGAAAAGAATATTTATTCAAAGGAAGATGACATTCCTATGTATCAGCACTAGATTATATGATATTATTCAATTACCTCTATGATAGAAGCTATGAAGAAATGAGGACATTTAACGAATGACCAATTTTGGTCTGTATCCAATAGTGAGTGAAGCTCACGAGAGAAGCACAGCCATGTTGAAATCCATATACTTTGTATTTATCGAGTGAGAAAAAGGGATGCCTGTACTATCGCTCGATGAACCAAGAGATCACTGCTACATGTGAGAACCCATGTCTGGGATTCCTATATCTTTATGAAAAATATATATATTGAACTTTACGTGAAGGGATATTCGCTAGACGAGGTTAAGTCTAGGAGCCTTCCTATATATTGGTTATGGTCTGACGTGCCCAGTCAGTAAAGCCAGATGATTTACATGATGGAACTCTGAATGCTTATTTACGAATGCTCCATTATGATATTTGCCAAGCATGAATGCTAACTTAAGATGATATTCCTGTGATCAACATTATGCTGTCTATGTCGACATTTGTTCCTGTAACCATACACGTACTGTCCAAGTGTGCGTCTCATTAAATGTTATAAAAAGACCACCGTAGTTCCAGTACTTCTTGAATTCGAACAGTGTGAGTATGAGTGATGTACTACCAACCTGTCAACTCTATCGAATCATTCTACCATTCGCGTTCTGACATTCATATACACACTCATTGTCTACACTCACATTCTTGTCGGAGCCTCATCACGTTCCAGGACAAGATGACCTGTATGACCAAAACTGTGCTGGGTTTAATGAGTTGACAATCGTTACACTTTACCACACACGTCCCAACATCTACATTTATCAACTGGTGGACATTCACGGCATTTAACAAATAAACATGATTTAACAACTGGTGTGCCAGCTTCCTGGGTCAACCTGCACAGTGACCATATTGAGAAGTAAACTACTGAGACCAGACGTTCCTTGGGGTCTGTTACGACACACAAATACATCAACAGTACAACTCTACAGTGATGTCAGCGTGACCTGTCCTGTCGAGAGTATGCAGTAACTAGGTCAGCGTTTGTTGACATTTGGTTCGTTGGACATTTGCCATACAACTGACAGTGTTACACAGCAAGCTTGGTTGAAACATAGAACATTACACATCAGGACTGGAGAATATTTGACAGTGTTTGCGAAAGGAAATGTTATTGAACTGAGAAGTCCTACATCGATTGTTATCATTCACATCAACGATGGAGCTTCTATTTCTGTGTTGAATTTAAAATAATTAGACCAGAAGTATTTGTTTAATAAAGTACCACAGTACTGTACTATTAGGCAGTGTAACTGAGCCTTCATTCCAACACATTCTTTCTGCAACACTCTATTTACATCATATTGCCATACTATTTATGCATTTATGTATTTATGTTTAAATATTTATATGTGATATTTGTTTGTATCCAGCGGGTTGTTGTTTTGGTTGGGCGGTGTCACACAACAGAGTATCCCACGTAATAGAGGGTCTGATGTGTGCGTTTCTATAGGTGCAATTTTCTTGATTGAAAATTTGCTGCGACAGCTGTTGCTATTAGTGTTAGCTGTGAAGACTGTACTCATTGTTGTTTTTGTAATATTCCTCTGTTCTTTAGTTTGTTTTGATTTGTTTGTAATTTGTTGGTCTACCCTATTCTATCTTTCAGTTCTATTCTCAATTTATATTTATATACTGTGGCGTTATTTGTATTTGTTATCCTCTTGCGGTTTATCTTTTATTGTTTTTCCCATTTGATTTATTTCATTTCCGCAAATGTTTTCATGTTCTTCTGTATAACTGTTTTGTTTTGTGCCTGATCGACATACACTATTTAAAATATAGTTGATCATATAAATTGATGTACAAGAATCAACTGATAGTTAATTGCTATTACTAAAGGTACACAGTTGATGATATAAAACACTATTTCTGGTGCACTGCACTTATATTATAGAGTGAACCAGCAACTTATAGCTGTTATTATATAAGGATTTATACAAGACCTTTGTAAGGCTTGTTTCCCACAGTGATTGGGATAGTTAAGTACTATTTTCCACAGGTTACAAAGTTATCATACAAGGTCTTTGATTAAGACTAAGAAAGTGAATTTATTTACTTTTGCAAATTACTGATCTTATTAGACAAGATGTCTACATTAGATTATTTTATCACACAAGGCAAGGCTCTTGATAAGACTGGTCAGCAATTAGAAGAATGGGCAGTTGCTCAATATGACAAAGCATTAGCTGCTGAAGAAAGAAAAGCATTGATTGAAGAAGAAGAAATTAGAAGCTGAGGAAAAAAAATTACAAAGAGAGTATGAACAAAAGAAATTGCAGATACAGACTGATGAAAAAAGATTCCAGATGGAAATGGAAAAAGAGAAAAGAAAAGATGAAGCTGCTGCAGAAGAGAAAAAATTACAAACTGAAGCTCAAGAGAAAAAAGCAATAAGAGAACATGAACACCAAAAAGAACTTTTAGCATTTGAGTTAGAAAAGTTAAAGTTAACAAACATAAGTAATGTTAATCAAGCATCTGGTGGTAATGGTAAACCCTTTACTTACAAGGTCAAGGTACCAGCGTTCAACCCTTCCAGTGATGACATAACATTCTGGCTAAATAGATTTGAACGCTCGTGTCGAGCCCATAATGTGGACAAATCACAATATGCTAACCAGTTATCAGAAAATCTGAAAGGTGATTCTCTGACTAGTTTAAGTTTGGTTGAAGAGGCTGACAAAGATAACTATGATGTTATTAGGGCAGCCTTATTAAAGAAGTATCAGTTGTCTGAAGAGGGTTATCGGAAGTTGTTTAAGACAATGGTGCCTGAGGCAGGTGTAGAATTCTCAGAATTCATTGCAAGGACACGTCTTACATTTGATCGTTGGATTGAGCTATCCAAAACAGAAAAGACTTATGAAGCCCTTATGGACTTGATACTCAGAGACAAGATTATGTCAAGTATAAATAAACCTTTCCTCGAATTCTTACATGAGCGTAAACCTAAGTCTCTAAAAGAAATGGAACAGTATTGTACCCAATACGTCACTGCACATCCGGACGTAGCTATTAGCAACAGTAAGGTTAAAGAAGGTATGCCAGTTGCTTCTGCAACACCATACAACCCTAATCACTCTCACAAATTCCAAGGACCTCAAAATAGGTTTAATAAAAAAGGTAACTATTACAGTTATCAGAACCAAGGTAACCAATCATTTCAGGGTTCTTCTTCGAATACCTGGAGAAGAGCTGACAGCCCTCGATTCAGGGGTGGTCATAATTACAGGAACTTTCGCAAAGGAAGTCATTCTAGAAACTATCCAAGTTTTCCTTCATGGAGACAACAAGATCATAATTACCGAGATACTCATTATAATGAATATGATGATAGTAACCAAAGGAGCTATGATTCAAACCCGAGTAGGGGTTATAATAGTGGAAACAATGATAAGTACAGAGGCAATAATAACAGAGGTAGAGCACAATTCAAAAAACATAAAGCTCATTACCAGGCGAACTCTGCACAGCAAGAGTCCCACGAAGCCTATAAACAAAATAAAGATAATGATGACTCTAATAATATGGCATGTGCCGTTTTTGATTTTGGGAGAGCATCTCAGTGCCCCCAATGCAAAACATTATTTGAGCCAACCACAGTGTCTACTTTAAGCTGTGGCCATCCTCTTCCCGCTCTTCCTGCGTCAATCGCGCATGATGGGAGAGGTTCTCTTGTCTTACACAAAGGTTTAGTAAATGACAATCCAGTCTCAGTACTTTTTGATTCTGGATGCACAACTATTGGGGTTAGGCAGTCACTCATAGATCCTTCTCATTCTACAGGCAAAGTAGTCAAATGCGTAACATTTGGCGGCACCATAGAGAAATACTCTACCGCTATCATTAGGATTGCTACTCCTTTCTTCACAGGAGATGTACACGCATGTCTTTTGCCGAATCCGATCGCTGATCTTATCATCGGTCGCATTCACGGAGTCAAAGAATGCACTCCGGAGCAAATTTCCGTTTGGGAAAATCAAAATATGCAATCTGCTAATGCGGTAGTCACTAGAGCTCAAGCTCTCAATATGCCTGAAACTTCATCTGTTGAAGATAATGAAGTGCATAACCAAGATGATCCCTTGGTAATTTCTCGTGACTCGTTTATAAAACAACAAGAAGAAGATCCGACTCTTAAGAAATTCTTCACTCTTGTAACGAAAGGTGATCCGAATAAAGATTCAAATTGTAAATCTTGGATTACAATGAAGAATGGCGTACTTGTACGTATGGTGCAAGACTCCACTAAGTCAAGTCATTCTCAGATTCTTGTACCCAAGAATTTGAGAGTTAAGATCTTACAACATGCACACGACTCTCAGTGTGCTGGTCACATGGGTTTTTCCCGTACAAAGTCAAGAGTTCTTGCGGCTTTCTTTTGGCCTTTTGTGAACAAGGACATACGGATCTATTGTCGATCCTGTAAAGTATGTCAAGAAGTCAAATCCAAAGGTCCTCGTCATGCTGCGCCTATTCAGGCTGCAGATATTCCTATTCGTCCATTCCAGAAAATGGCGATAGACATCATTGGTCCATTCAAGATCAAATCTGCTAGAGGACATCAGTTTATCTTAACGTGTGTAGACATGTGCACACGTTGGCCAGAGGCTATCCCTCTAAAGAGCATTACTACCGCTGACATTGCAGATGCTCTTTGGCTTATATTTTCTCGGCTGGGATTCCCCGGAGAAATATTATCAGATCATGGCACCCAACTGATATCGGATACCATGTCTCAAGTAATGTCTACTCTACAGATAGAGAGATCTTTGAGTAGCATCTATCATCCTATGTCCAATGGGATGGTCGAGCGACTAAATAGAACACTTAAGAACTTATTAGGGAAGATAACTGAGGATCATCCTCAAGATTGGGATAGGGTTTTACCCGCGGCCCTCTTCGCGTACAGAGAGGTCCCCAATGAACATACAGGGTTTTCTCCCTTTGAACTTGTCTTTGGCGCGCGACCGCGCGGCCCAATGTCTTTGCTGCATGATCTTATAACAGCTGACAATATTGACGATGACACAAAATCTTCTTACGAGTATGTCATCGCGCTGAGACAAAAGATTATCGAAGCATGCAAATTGGCAACGTCCTCTTCTGAATTTGCTAAGCAGAAGGCAAGACAATTTGCTAATAAGAAGAGAACTTTACGACAACTTTGTCCTGGTGACAAAGCATTTGTTTTGCTACCTTGTCGTGAAAATAGACTCCTTATTAGTTGGAAAGGTCCGTACGATATAATATCGAAAATTTCAGATGTTGACTACATCGTCGATATTAACGGGAAGCATAAAACCTTCCACATCAATATGCTTACGGAGTTCCATGAACGTCCTGACTATCTACAGCCTATTTTCCAGGCAACGGACGATTCTCATGTCAAACATGGTCATTACTCATCACTGTCTGTAATACAGGATGAGGAAACAAGTTTTTCGGATGTTAATCTTCCGCTTCCAATGATCCCACTTCATTCTAGTGAATCATGGAAAGACGTTACTGTTTCTCCTGATTTGTCTCTAGGAGAACGGCGACAAGTTTCGTCTATGTTACAAACATTTCAGGATGTCCTCACTGACATCCCTGGACAAACTCATGTCATTGAGCATGACATTGTTCTAACTGAACATACTCCAATTAGGGTTAGACCTTATCCTATCCCTATACATTTCCAAACACAGGTTGAAAAGGAGTTGGATGAAATGATAGATTTACAAATAATCGAACCATCCACTTCTGCATATTCTTCGCCGATGGTTATTGTTCGAAAAAAAGACAATAACATACGTCTTTGCGTTGACTATCGCAAATTGAATCAAGTTACGAAGTTCGATGCTGAACCTATGCCTTTACTAGAAGAGCTACTTACTCGTCTTTCTAAATCGCATTTTTTCACTAAACTTGATTTGTCTAAAGGATATTGGCAAGTTCCATTATCCGAACGCGCCAAACCTCTTACCGCTTTCTCTACTCCCAGAGGCCTTTTCCAATGGAATTTTATGCCTTTCGGCCTTATGAACGCACCAGCTACATTTGTACGTATGATGCGTCGAATCCTATCGTATCGGTCAGATGTCATTGCTTATCTAGACGACATCTGTCTTTTCAGCGATACTTGGGAAGATCACTATTCAGGGTTAGTTGAATTATTATCAACTCTGCGTGAGTATAACCTGACAGCAAAACCATCTAAAGCTTGTATTGGCTTTAGCGAAATTGCTTTCTTAGGCCATCGAGTAGGTCACGGTTTCTTGAAGACAGAAGACCATAATATCACTAAGATACTTAACATCTCTATCCCTAGGACTAAAAAGCAAGTGCGAAGTCTTTTAGGTCTCATACAATTTTATGGACGTTTCATTCCGAATCTGTCCTCTATCATGGCACCTCTCTCTACACTATTAAAGAAAGGGTCGCCTAACATGGTTCACTGGTCTCATGAATGCCAATCTTCACTAGAGAAGATCAAAACTATGTTTTCATCACCACCTATTTTAGTGTTACCTACAACAGATAAGACATTTGTTCTTCGTAGTGACGCTTCATCCACTGGGATTGGAGCGGCACTAATGCAAGAGTACTCTGGAACTCTGCATCCTGTAATGTATATATCCAGAAAACTTAATGCTGCAGAAAGGAATTACTCGGTTTTAGACCGTGAATTATTGGCAATGGTTTGGTCAATTCTCAAACTCCAAAGATTCCTTCTGGGCGCGCATTTCGTAGTGGAAACTGACCAAAAAGCTCTTACGGCTATCCAAAGTAAGAACTTGAAGAGCTCGAGATCAACTCGATACGCAATCGCTCTTCAACCTTTTCATTTTTCGGTACGAGCTATCCGTGGTTCAGAAAATGTGATGGCGGACATTCTGTCCAGATGCCCACATGATGCCACTTAACTGTTAAATATTGGATCTTTTTAATATGTATAACTTTACAACAGTTATTTTTTGTTTCTTTACTAAGATACACATTTGTAATTTAATAATAGAATGATGGTATCGCTACTTAGCGGTTTATTGATGTTTATTCACCGCTGTTCTTTGATGATTGTTTCTTCATAAATCATAAATTTAAGATTATAGTGTGAATTTTTGGTATGCATTGTATAATTACCAGAATTGTATTATACGTACATCACACCTTCCTGGAAACATTTATTCGTAGAGAAACAATTTCTCTCAGATTTTGAGATATATTCTCACCGGTCATATTAGGAATTATAGTTATTCCTGATATTTTCATCTGCGCAGTATTCTTGCGTTGTGAGCCTATTCTACGTTGCTCCTAGATGTATTTAAAAAAAAAAATTTTATTTTTTTTTTCCCGGGAGGTGTGGTAAGACTGTAAAGGGCAATTTTTACTATCTTGCAATATAATACATTTATATACTTATTATGTTCGCAAATATTTTGTAAACAAAGTATTTCCTTTTTAAGTGCTTAAGGAGAAGTCATTTTTGAGTTACTTCCCTTGAAAGTAGTTCCGTCATCTTCGATCGGACTCCGCGGACGAGTCTAGGCCTACTGCGATTTATTCTTTGGCTGGGTAGGAATAGATTGTTCTTGCTTCAGTATATCTATGGCCTGAATTTATACGTAGTGTTTGTATGAGTAGGACGAGTCTGTCTTATATATGGATATCTTTACATTTCTAAGTCGAACTATGTTGGTTGTCGCTAGAAAAGGTCAAAGGCTATGCAGCGGAAGTATCGCTAGCAAGGGTGTGATTCATGGCTGTCATCCTGTCGGATGTCGAATTTTGTTGTAGCGGGCTTATCGCCGAAAAAGTGATCTATAAGTAGATGGGGAAAAGTGATAGTCATTTAGACATGTTGTATGTACTTTACCCCAGTGTTTATTCTCTTTTGCCAAGGAATGGCAAAGTTATATTTCGCATAGAAAGGTAAAACCACAATTTATTATGAACTTGGGCTTCGCCATCGTTGTCGATAAGCAGATGCACAGTGGTACTTTTGAAAAGAATATTTATTCAAAGGAAGATGACATTCCTATGTATCAGCACTAGATTATATGATATTATTCAATTACCTCTATGAGAGAAGCTATGAAGAAATGAGGACATTTAACGAATGACCAATTTTGGTCTGTATCCAATAGTGAGTGAAGCTCACGAGAGAAGAACAGCCATGTTGAAATTCATATACTTTGTATTTATCGAGTGAGAAAAAGGGATGCCTGTACTATCGCTCGATGAACCAAGAGATCACTGCTACATGTGAGAACCCATGTCTGGGATTCCTATATCTTTATGGAAAATATATATATTGAACTTTACGTGAAGGGATATTCGCTAGACGAGGTTAGGTCTAGGAGCCTTCCTATATATTGGTTATGGTCTGACGTGCCCAGTCAGTAAAGCCAGATGATTTACATGATGGAACTCTGAATGCTTATTTACGAATGCTCCATTATGATATTTGCCAAGCATGAATGCTAACTTAAGATGATATTCCTGTGATCAACATTATGCTGTCTATGTCGACATTTGTTCCTGTAACCATACACGTACTGTCCAAGTGTGCGTCCCATTAAATGTTATAAAAAGACCACCGTAGTTCCAGTACTTCTTGAATTCGAACAGTGTGAGTATGAGTGATGTACTACCAACCTGTCAACTCTATCGAATCATTCTACCATTCGCGTTCTGACATTCACATATACACACTCATTGTTTACACTCACATTCTTGTCGGAGCCTCATCACGTTCCAGGACAAGATGACCTGTATGACCAAAACTGTGCTGGGTTTAATGAGTTGACAATCGTTACACTTTACTACACCAGTCCCAACATCTACATTTATCAACTGGTGGACATTCACGTCATTTAACAAAATAAAGCATGATTCACAACTAGTAGCCAGTATGAACAACTACA